>PVIR01022778.1:0-27827 GCA_004026965.1 Petromus typicus
GCGGAAATGAGCCTTTCAGGTGACTTACGACTTGTTTATGAATTTCAAATACACATTTCTTCCAATGGAAAGTCAATCCAGGTTCATTGGAGGCAGAATGAAATGTACATCCAGGCAAGAAAAAAATCCAGCAAATTAGGAGTCTCGTAATTCTACTTCTCAGAGCTCTGGCTGTCACCTGATGGGTATTCCAGTCTGTCTTCCATATGTCTGTGTGAATATTTGTACAACCCTAACAAGCTGATACTGTGGTTTTGGTTATCTTTATCTCATTTAATAACCTTCATGAGCCCTTTATATTTGTACATATTTTTATACCACCTTTTTTAAATGAGTGAATTGTGTTGGAATGTGTAGATTTTAATGAATCCCTGTTTTTTTGGGTATTAATTTCTCTATCTGTGCCCAAGTCAGTGAGCAGACACACAGGAGAAATGTCAGCAGGTATATCCTAACATAAATTCCTAGAAGGAGAATTACCGGTCAAGGGACTGTTTAGATTTGTTAGTGCTTGGTTGCTTTCCAGAGCCATGCACTGATTTCCCTTTTCAGCAGCCACCAGGGAAACATTTGCCAACTCTGGATAATAAAATTTAAAGCAAGGATAGGGGATTTAGTTCAAGTGGTACCACACCTACCTTGCAAGCACAAGGACCCACTGTCAATCCCCAGTACTGGGAAAAACAAACAAACAAACAAACAAACAAAAATGAAACCCTTGTTATGTATGTCATGGGAAAAAAATTAGTTCCTGAATTGTATCCATTGACTTTGGAAAAAAATAAACATTTTTGCACTCTTTTTTTAAATTCGTGCATCATGGTGCTTATGTCTTGCCCGTTTCCTGTAATATCATCAATGTTCTTGTCTGTAAGCAGAAAAACTCTATGATAAAGACTACATTTTTATTCGTCATTCCCTATGTGCTTTTCAACATAATTTTTCCTAGTAGAGGAAATGTTTATGTTTTATGTGTATTTGCTTAAACCTGTTGGCTGGTTTCATGTGATTTCTCTTTTTGAGTGGTTCAGATTCTACAAGTGTCAGAAAATTCAAACTGGCTTCAAGGGAAAAAGAAAATTGCTAACAATTAAATTAGCTGATAACTTATATTTGGGTCTTGTATATATAAATTTACATTCATTTTAATATATTTATAGTACATAATAACTTATATATTTATATATTAAAATATATTTAATTATATAACATATTAAACAATATGTATGTATTCTTACCTATGTCAATATATGTACATATATTTATATATGTATGTATGTATATACATCCTTGCTTCATTCTTTGAGAAATGTACGCTTGCTACCCCCATTCTATAGAAGAAAAGATTGTGACACGCCCAAAGTAGCAAAGCTGGAATCTGGACCTAGAAAGTCCAGTGCTTCCCCATGATATGAAAGAGCCTCTGGTGATTTTTGAGAGGCCAGGCTTAGAGAAACTTCAGACCTGGGTGCACTTGGGCTCACACGGGTCTCGGCCTGAGTACTTTTCCCTCTCTCTCATCTGTGCAGAGTGCCCACTCAGCCCCAGTTTTCCGTCTCTTGGTGGTAAGATGGCTGCCAGCAGCTCCAAACAAGAGCATATCTTCCCTTCAGCATTTCCACACAACTCTGGCATAACTATCACTACCCTATGCTGGGCTTTAAACCTGTGCGACCAAGGCGTCAGACTTGGGTCGAATTGGGCCTGAGTCATAAGCTACTGCTAAAACAGCACGGCGGGGTTACTTGGGCCGTATGAACTCACAGGGTGATATGGTGTAGTAGTAGAATGTTCTGGAAAGCGCATGGTCTAGAGGCGTGGCTTTTGGAAGGTGATTGCATCGTGGGCCTCACAGCTGGCTTGCTGTTAGGAGGTGGGGCCTGGTTTGAGGCACCTTGGGTCACTGGGGTTTGACCTAGAAGGGTTTCTTCTCAACCCGGAACCCCCTTCTCCCGTGGTCTCCTCTCTGGGGGCTGGGCAGCTTTCCTCCACCATAGCCATTCTCTTGTGCTGTGTCTTCCTGGAGCCAGGAAGCACGGATTGAAAGCTCTGAAAACCTTGAGCCAAACAGTCCTCTTCTCTTTCCGGTTGTGGGTGTCCATGACTGTGTCCAGGATAAGAAAGTGAGCGAGATGCAGGAGAAGGAGAAGGAAGGCAAACATAGAGTGTGTGTTGGGAGGGCAAAGTAAGTCAGGACGGCATCCCTAAACGACCTTTTCCATCTCCTATCTATATAAATAACCACATAATTAATAATTTAATATTTGTTTAAAATTAATGCACACAGTTTTAAAAAATCAAATATTAGCGCAAGGCTTATTATTAGAAATAGCAATCCCTTGCTCTTCCTTCTCCAGCCTCCAGTTTTGCTCGCTAGAGGCAGCTCTTCCTAAACACAGATTTCTTAGAAATATGCCTACGTAGGTATTTATTGATCTCTCTGTCCATTTATGTTTATTGGACATGGGTCAAGATTTAGTTCTCTTACATTCATCTGCCTCCCCAACATATCTTATCAACAAAATCAATGTTTGCTGAAGATTACATTTTTAAGGGGTTGAAATACACTTTTTATTGACTAGAGAAGTAATGGTGAAACTCTTAGAGTCTGAAGGCCCAAACTTCAAACCACAGTCCATTTGTTTATTGTAAAGTGCCAATACTGCATTTCACCTGAATGCTCAGCTACTGGGGCAAGGCTGGGGCACCTGTCTGTCATGGTGCAGTGACATGCGACGTAGGTTCGCCACCATAGGACTACAGTATGCAAATATGAGGTAGTCCGCTGAAGAATTTCAGAGCACATTAGTATCTCCAGCAGCTTGAGTTGCAGACCATGCTGTCATACCCAGCAGCACCCTCGCCTCTCCCGTCCTTTGCTTTTAAAATATTAAATAGTTTAGAATTTCAACACACAGTCTTCCTAAGTCACTAAGTTGTCCAGCTAGACTTGAACTTGTGATCCTCCTGCCTCAGCCTCTCAAAGTTCTGGGATTACAAGTATGCACTACCATGCTGGACTTCAAGTTTTTTAATTCCTTTGTCTCATTTCCTGATACCCACCTTTCCTATATTGACTGGGAATTTTGTTACCTTCTTTAGTGAAGTGTCTGTTAAAGTCTTTTGCATATTTTTTCATTTGGGTTGCTTGCCTTTTTCTTCTGATTTTTAGACGATGTTTGTATAGTCAAGATTTATGAGTACTTTGTCAGACATTTTGTATTTTCTCCTAGGGAGTGGCTTTTTGGGGGGTAATGGTTCCTGGTAATGAGTGGCTGTTTTAAATTTAGAAAGTGATGTTTGAGGATTTAGTTCATGCCACTTTTTTCTCTTTATATTTTTGAAATAGAGTCTTGCTTGCTATAGGTGGTCTCAAATTCTTGGTCTCAAGTGAGCCTCCTGCTTCAGCCTCCTAAGTAGCCTAGACAATAGGTGTGAAACTACCCTGCCTAGTCTGGCTGTTTGTTTTCTCTGGAGTCAATAATTGCCTTATTTTTAAAATTTGCTCATTTTTAAGGCATTATGTAGAATTGTTTGTTCTTGATTCATTAGGTCTGTCACACACCTATCAATATTATCCAAGTTTCCATATATTAGACATGAATGTAATTACCTGTTTTCACGCCCTGGAGAAATCATCCCTTTTTGAAACTTCTGCCCTCTTGCTGTAATCTGGGATTTATTTTTCTAATACTGAGAATTGAATCCAAGACTACATCTTATCTCTTACTTTGAGACGTGTCTCATTAAATGATTGAGCTGCCCAAGATCTGTATGAACTTGTGACCTTTCTGCCTCAGCCTCCCCGACTGCCGAGATGGCAGATGTGCTCCACAGTGCCCAGCAAGGGGTGATTTTTTTTGTCCTAGAACTGCTTGCTGTCTTTCTGGGTCTTTCTAGGCCAGGGCTGGGTAATGGAAAGACCCTAAAATATTAACTCTTCTGTGTCCTCTAGCCTTCAGATGTCTGCTGTTGTCAGTGGTAGGTCCTGAGTGTGTGTGTGTGTGTGTGTGTGTGTGTGTGTGTGTGTGTGTGTGTGACTGTGCAAGGGGAACAGGCTACTTTCTCATTGGCTGCTCTTTTTGAGTATTTTTCTCGGTTTGGTTTCTTTGCGTTCCTCCTCTTCTTTTCTCATTAGTTATAGGCAACGCTCCCACTTGCTAAGTTGCTTCCCCTATTCCTACCTTTTTATTTGCTTCCTGCTATTTTAGTTAGGCTTTGGGAAAAGATGGAAATAAATACATGCATCAGTCTCTCATGTTTAATCAGCAGCTGTTTTATTCAAATATTTGAACCCTTGGATTTATGTTTCCCTCGTCTTCTATTTGTAAAACCCAGTGATATTTATTTGCTCATAACGCCCTTGGCCGTGATGCGATATTTAAATCAGAGCAGCACTGCCTTTAAACATTTTCCAACATACAGCAAGTATCAGGGCGACTTCAAAATTTTTTTTTCTAAATAAGAGAGTTAGACTATTCTAATTCTAAGGACCTGTCCAGTTTGTTGTGCTGTCTGTCAGTTTTTCTGTTGTAGGTGATTATAATAATCTTTGGTGAGGTTATTTTCATGCAGTACTATCCCCAGCTAAATGATGGGTGCGTGAAGACAGATACCAAATGTCTTACGAATTGTGTTTATTCACCAAGAAGTATTGACATGGCTTTTGAAGTTTTTCCTTATTTATTTTCCGCCCCTGGAAATGAATGGTCTTAAAGAATCCTCCCCATTGTCCCCTGACTCTTGTGCTGTCATAAAGGCCTCACTGTTCCTTGATGGGTCGAGTTTTGAAGGTATAACATGGGAGTTAAAACATTCTTAGGTCGTGTAGGTGGTGGAAACTTGGTCTAGATATTAATTTGAACTGTGTGAAATTGTTATTTTTTTAGTCATTCAAATATTGGCAGAGTCATGTGGTTTAACCCCCTACTAACACTGGATGATTAGGAAGATAAGTTGTCTCTTTATGTATGCCTGGTTATGTGATATTTGTTATTTTTTTGATTTGTTGGTTTATTGATGCCACATTCTCAAGGAGAGACACGTGGGTTGTGTGTGGTGTGTGTGCATATGTGTGTGTGTATTAGAGTTCTCTAGAGGAACAAGATTAATATAGAATATATGTATAAGTCTCACAGTTATACAGATATATAAAAAGATTTATTAGGTAGGCACATAGGATCAGAAGCTAAGATTCGGGCTGGGGATTTAACTCAGTGGTTCCGGCACCTGCCTTGCAAGTTCAAGGGCCTGGGGTCTGATCCTCAGTAACCACATATAACAACGTCAGGTCTGGTAACTCATGCCCACCAGTAATCAGTACCACATACCACAATGCCGAGTGTGGTGGCTCACGCTTGTAATCCCAGCACTCGGGAGGCAGAGGCAGGAGGATTGCTGTGAGTTTGAGGGTGAGTTCAGGGCCAGCCTGAACTACAAAAGCAAGACCCTGTCTCAAAAAAAAAAAAAAAAAAAAAGGAAGCTAAGATTCACAATGACTGCCTGAGAGACCAGAAGTGGAAAAATCCAAAATGGCGCTCGGTGGCGGTCTGAAGAATTCAGTAGTAGTTGAAGGGTGAAACCCAGAAGCTCACTGTGGTCTGTGGTGCAAGTCTGCGTGGGAAGCTGAAGACTCTGCCCTGGAAAGCTAAATAAATCAGTCTCTGGAAATCAGTCTCTCAGGACACCTGTAGACTGGAGTTCGACTCCCAAAGGAGCGTGTCTTTCTTCTTTCTCCTTTTATCCTTTCCTTTGGCTGGTGCCACCCACATATCCGGTGGGTTCTTTACTTCAATTTGCTGACCCTTGTGTCAATCATGCACAGACACACCCACAGCTTTACAGATCCTCTAGGAAGTTCTTTTTTTTTTTTGAGACAAGGTCTCACTTTGTAGTTCAGGCTGGTCCTGAGCTCAGCCTCAGACTCATATGACGGTAATCCTCCTCCTGCCTCTGCCTCCCCAGTGCTAGGATTACGGGCGTGAGCCACCAGGCCCGCACTGTGGTATGTGGTACTGGTTGCTGCTGGGCTTGAATTGTCATCTCCAGTATTGTATGTGGTTACCGGGGGATCGAACCTGAGCCTTTGCACTTGGCGAGACAGGTGCTAGAACCACTGAGCTAAATCCCTGGCCCTTTGGTAGGTGGTTCTTACCCAAGTCAAGTGGACAAACCACCATTAACAATCACACTGCCATGTATGCGTGTGCATGTGTGTATGTACAGATGCAGGAAGAATGAGAGAAGGAGCACTTTTCTGTCAGCCAATTATGACTATGGCCAGGGTCCCTGTGGGTAGAAGGGTAGCTTGAGGGACTGTGCTATGTCTGAGGTTGCTTTGGAGAGGAGCTGTGAATCCCATCAGGGTTTCCTCTTTTATGATCTTTTGATCTTCTTATTTTACAAAGCTTATCCTTTCTTCTGAGGTCTGGCTCTCTTAGCACAAAAGTATATGTTGAAAACTTCACCCTTAGCGTGACTGATTCAGGCGGTGCAGCCCCCTGATAGTGTGTAGGCTCGGTAGTCCTCTCCCTGTGGGTGATGAGTGCTGGTTCTGCAGGCGCCCCAGGCTCCGTTGCATCTCCCGCTCTGTCTTTCTGTCTCTCACCCAGTCTGAAGGCCTTGGTTCCTCTCCAGATCTCTTGATCCTAGACTTTCCAGCTTCCAGGACTATAAACAAGGAATCTCTTCTTTATAAAATATTCACTCTCAGGTGTTCTGTGATAGCAGTGTAAATTAGATGAAAATACTTTCTATTCCACTGAGTTGATTTTGTTGGATTGCACTAGAAACTGTCAAAAATAAAAATGAAAGGAGGACATTCTTGTAAGAGTCAGGTTTTGTATGTTCATGTATTTTTCACACAAACAGACATAAGCTCCTTTAAGCACAACAGGGAATGAGCACGGTAGGGAGCTCAGATTTTAACATTAGTAACAGCATTCTCCTTTAGAGCACGCAGGGCGTGTATGTGTGTGTTTCACAAATCTCATTTTAAAAATGAGTTTTTGTATGGACTGATACAACTTGCAGTGGTCCACTTTCCTTGGGGTATAAAATTAGGTCTCAGATATTTGAATGTTCAGATTTTAAACAATAGTTTGGTCCTATTCAATTATGATAGTCTCTGGGGTTCTTGTCTCTTGTGAAAAGTTCAGAAGCATAGGAGGTTTCTCTTTTCTACAAGAACCAGTAGGTTTTGCTCCAAAGGGTGTGAGTCCTGTCTGCGAGAGTCCTGGCGGCCTCCTCTTTATAAGGAGCTACTCTCTCTGAAAAGTTTGCCCACACTGCTAGGGTCCCCAAGTTAGGAAAGATTGATCCTCGGCATGTACTGTGCCTGGCCTTTTCTATTCCATTCTGTTGCATTCCATTGCATTTCTTCCACATGGAAGGAAATTTTGGATGAGAATTATATGCAATTGATTCAGAATAGTCAATCTGAAAGACACTGCCCTAGAAGACTGTGATATGCCTTCCTGTAAGGTGACTTCTTTGGGGCTCCTTTAGTCCCTTTGAGGTTCTCTGTCTCTATTTGTCTCTCTGTCTCTCTCCAATCCGATACACAGATGATTGTATTTATCCACATAAACACCAGGGGGTAAAGATTCAAACAAAGGAGAGCCGTACTGCAAAGCACTTGTGAGAGAATGAGTAGAGAAAGGAGAGGGCATTGAAAAATGGTATGTTGGTCTGACTTTTTAATAGGAAATTTCCTTCTTCTTGTTCAGAGATGCTTTTCATATTTTTCTACCCACTTACAGTAGAGTCCTCCAAGGGGAACTCTGGAGGAAATAAGCAGGTTGCTGGGCTCCGGGGAAGGGGCTGAACAGTGTCAGCCTTGCTTGTATTGTGAATAAGATTTGTCAGACATTCTTAACAAATGACTAAAATTCATGTAACGAAAGTGCAGTTAGCACAAAGTTCAAGGAATTTACTTGCGAAGGGTGACAGTAAGATTGCATGTATAGCATCATGCAAAACGAAAGCAAGGGCAGTCTTGACTTTCTGAAAACACATCTCTTGGGCTGATTCTCGCTGTGGAAATGCTGAGATTTCATTCTCATTGATTCGGAATCTAAATTTAAGCATTCTCTTCGGCTGTAGTTGTACTTCCTGCCAGATACTGAGCAAATCTCTTATTCGGAATGATTTTATAGGAAGCCATAGATAAGATCTTAGTTTAAAAATATTTTTTTAATCATACGTATATACCAATTTTGATTATCAGAAGCAACTTAGAGTAGATGTACAAAAAATTAGAAAGCCATCAGTTGGTGGATATTTTTATCTTACTCTGATATAGTCGGTCGAAAATTTAGTCTGTAAGTCAGACAAGCTTAAACATGCAATAATCAAATGTATTAATAAGCATATGTATATATTTATCCTGCAGTGCTTATAATGTCTTAAAATACTCATGGACCCACACATCAATGGCACCTCCCATTTTTTAGGTAAAGGATACTAAATTTACATAGACTAATAGTTATCCATTCTACTGTCTGGTAGAATTCATTTATTCATTTAGAGAAAAAAGCTGAGATTCTAATATGAGAAAGTCACTCGCTAGGTAAAGACCTACCTAATTTTATTGCTCTTCCCAGATAGGTGTATTTTAAAATGAAAGACTTACTTGTATTAGGAAAATCTGTTGTCCAAGCCCTCTTGGTTGTACATATGGAGGAGCGGAAGTTGGTAGAGAGATAAGTCTTTGTATACACTGGAAACTATGTAGTTATTCATCCAACAGTCATCAGAATGATTCTCAAGGGGGAGATATGGTTTGGTATGGAACTAGGAAATTCCCCTAGAAAGGACAGTTGTACAACTTTACCCAAAGTTAGAGTTTAAGGTGTGATTGTAAGGCTGCAGCTGAACCATCAGGCAAGAAGGCTGGGGTACAGATGGGTGAATTCAAGAGTCGGGAAACATTTTAACCTCAGGCTTTTGCCTATATTCATTGTGCAGAAGTAAGAGTGATATTGTAAAATATAACAGTTACAAGTATTGGCCTGATGTGTGATATCGTCCATCCTTTAGTTAGATAACCAGGTGAAGGGGATCCTATTTAGAGTAGCAATGGGTCTTAGCGTGTTGAGATTTTATCGTTGCATGTTGAAGGTCCTTCTGGACATAGTTGCCCCTGTGACAGGGTCGGGAGGCTGGTTGAGTGCTGATGCATCCTCTCAATTGCCAGTCGTAGCAAAACCCCTTTGTACAGCTTGTCTTGTATTCATGAACATGTTGAATGTCTCTCATCTTACCCCATCAGAATTTCAAAATAAAGTGAAAGTCTTCCTAAAAACTTTTTTTTCCTCCTAAAATCCTTTTACTAAAAAAGTACATCTAGCCAAAGGTGCCGTTCTGGGGGTGGGAAGTCATCTGAAGGGACCTCTCCTCCCTCTGTACAAAATTCTCAATGTCATATAGCCTGAATGATTCTTGTCTTTAAAAGGTTTGATTGCATTTGGATTCTTCCTATTGAATTCACATTTAATCATTTTATTATGGGCAAGTATGGGTCTTGCCTTGATTATTTTGCAGGAAGTGGTCCTGGACTTCGCAGTAATCAGCTTGAGATGATTTGAAGGTGGGGAAGAATTTTAAGTTGGAGGGCCGGGGATATAGCTCAGTGGTTCCGGTGCCTGTCTTGCAAGCGCAAGGGCCCGGGTTTGATCCCCGGTAACCACATGCAATACTGGGCATGGAGATTCACCCCGGCAGCAACCAGTACCACATACCACAGCGCCGGGCGTGGTGGCTCACGCCTGTAATCCCAGCACTCAGGAGGCAGAGGCAGGAGGATTGCTGTGATGTGAGTTTGAGGCTGAGCTCAGGGCCAGCCTGAACCACAAAGCGAGACCCTGTCTCAAAAAAACCTTAAAAAAAAAAAGAATTTTAAATTGGAGAAGAGGCTGGTTGTAGCAGACTGTCAATCTTCTCTTCTACCCAATAATGATCTCAAACTCTCCAGCATGGTCCAAGCCCTGGAAGGATCTCTCCATTCATGGCCACATGGCCCAGAAAGGAGAACAGTATGGTCCCTTTTACCTTCTGTAACACTTTTCAATATTTGAGATGTATCCACAAGAAATCTTGCCTTTACTTTCAGATTTCTGTAGCCCAGGATCTACTTCCTTCCTGTTTTCTCCATTCACTGGTCTCTTCTCTACATGTCTTTATTCCTAATAACTTCTGAGCTTCTTTTGTTCTTATGCAAAATGGTTGCATCTGAGCAGACCAGTGCTCTATGGGCTGGGAACCGAGATCTACAATAGAGAACTCTCCTGGTGACCTACATTGGTCCATATTTACTCCTGCAAAGCATACAGAAGGAACCGAGAAGTCCAATACTTCCAGGGACCTGTGGTTGGGAATACTTGGGGGAAGGAATCAGTTACAATGAATATTCCTAAGACTAGTTACAAACTTGGCAAATCAGACTCTCCCAAGATTTGAGAACTACACTTGAAACAAGTTTCTCTGGTAGTTCTAAGGGATGGTGAAATTTCCAGAGCACGTTACTTTGAAGAACAGTGTTTGGTTGAGTTTTTGCGATGTAATAAACTTGTGTACCTATTTCAGTGTTATAAGAGTAGAGACGGGGGGCAAATAGCAGTGCCTTATGTAGGATTCTTTAAAAATACAAATCTAAATCTCATACAAATCTAAGTCTCATACAAATCTAAATCTCATACAAATCTAAATCTCATACAAATCTATATCATACAAATCTAAATTTCAAAAAATCAGTCACTTTTCTGCAAATAGAGATCCAAATGGCTTCCTTCTTTAGAATGTTAAATAACATGAAAGGCTAGATTCTGTCATCCGATGCTATAAAAACCATTTGAATTTTAAATTAGTGCAGCAGTAACAAATAATGCAGTAACATGAAGTGATTGGCTTAAAAACAGTTGCTTATTTTTTGGTAGGTAATAGGAAGAGATGGGAAGTTTGAGGGACTTATTTATGATTAAATTGACTTTGTATGTTTTATTAAAGGATGACTGAGTAGTAATTAGATTGCTTGAAGTTCTTAGTGGGGACATTGAGGATTTTGATATAGTATGGAAGAAGTTCCATTTTCTAGAAACTTGTATTTTCTTTTTAATATTTTCTGGGGTTTTAAGTGTCTATATTCACAATAAATACCGCTTTGTGGTTTTCTTGAAATGTCTGTTTTTTTAATTAGTCGTAAGGGTCATACAAAGTGAATGGGGAAATGATCCCTCCTCTTATATTTCTTAAAAGATTAGTATTAGTTCTTTTTAAAATGTGAAGATAGGGGCCGGGGATTTAGCTCAGTGGTTCTGGCGCCTGTCTTGTAAGTGCAAGGACCTGGGTTCGATCTCCAGTTAACCATATACAATGGCGTGGAGACTCACGCCCAGCAGCAATCAGTACCACATATCACAGTGCCGGGCGTAGTGGCTCACGCCTGTAATCCCAACACTTGGGAGGCAGAGGCAGGAGGATTGCTGTGATGTGAGTTTGAGGCTGAGCTCAGGGCCAGCCTGAACTACAAAATGAGACCCTGTCTCAAAAAACAAAAACAAAAAAACCCTTAAAAAAATGTGAAGATAATTCACCAAGTAGTCAGTGTGGACCTGAGTTTTTCATGTGTAGGAAATCTTTCATTGCTAATAAAATTTCTTGTGGTAGGTCTTTTTAGATTTTCTTTTGTTTTCTTTCTTTCTCTCTCTCTCTCTCTCTCTCTTTTTTTTTTTTTTTTTTTTTTTTGAGTAAGAATTTGGTAGTACAGGCCAGGGATGTATCTCAGTGGTACTGTGCCTACCTGGCAAGCACAAGGTACTGAGTTTGATTCTTGGTATCAACAACAACAACAACAAATAGAATTCAGTGGCTTGTGTCTTTTCCATTTTATTTAGCTCCTTTGCCCAATTTGTCAACATATGACTGCTGTTTATGATTTTCTTTTTTATTCTATATTATTTCTGTAAGTTCTGTAGTAATATTCTCTGTTTCATTCCTAATTTTAGGAATTTCAGTCTTTTCATTTCTTAGTTGATAGTTAAAAATTTCTCAAACTTTTTAGACAGCCAGCGTTTGGGTTCAGTGTCTCTTCTTTTCTTTTCGTAGTTTTAGTGAACGTTTTGGTAACATACGTGCCGAATCTTACTCCTTTCACTTGTGCTTCCCCTCCCTTCCTCTCTTCTGCCTCCATTCTTAGATCCTCTGCCCATCTGCAAAAGATCTACCTCTCAGTTTCCTATCATCTATCTTTTATTTTGTTCTTTAAATTATTTACACCGAAGATTTCTCATTCAAGAGAAAGTATGTAACATTTAACCTGTGTCATGTTTATTTCACTTGACGTTATGGTCTCAAGGTACACTCATTTTCTACAAATGACTCAAATTTATGTGTTTTTGTAGCTGTGTAGGTTTCTTTTTAACCTGTTTATTTTTTTCTTTTTACTATTCTAGTCCTTGTATTTCCAATATAAATATTATTGTTTTTCTCCTTCTATTTTCTGGTGTAATTTAACATAGAAGCTTAGATTATCTGGCAAGTTTCTTTTTTGTTAATATAAGCTCTTTCCAGCTCTAAATTTTCTGTTAAGCACAGGGTTACCTCCATTTCAGTCTCTCCCAAGTTCATTTTCCTTTATCTCAAAGTATATTCTCATTTTGCTTGTGATTTTTTTCTTATTTATTAGAGGGTGTTTTATTTCCATGTATATATTTGTTAATTTTCCAAATTTATCTTGTTAATGATTTCTAATTTCATCCAGTAGTAGAGAACATTCTTTCATTCATTTCAAATCAATAATCCTTTCAAATTAATGATATTTTTTATAGTCTGCTATATAAATGATCTTGCAAACTGTTTCACAGATAGTCAAAGAATTGTCTCCTGCTGCTGCTGCATAGAGTGTCCTGTAGAATTGTACTAAGGCTTTGGTGTACAGTGTTGAAGTAGTTGTTCTATTATTAAAAGTATGATGTCAGAATTTTAAGCTATTGCTGAATTGTCTACTTCTTCAGTTCTGTCAGCTTTGCTTTGTGTGTTTTGGTGCTGTTTTATTAGATACGTATTTGTTGTATTTACTTTTTAGATTGGTCTTTGTATCCTTGTAAAGTATCCTTATTAGTCGCTAGTAGCTATGCTTTTCCTAAAGTTTGTTCTATTTGCTCTTAGTGTAGCAGGCTCCAGGTGTCTTGGGTTTCTGTTTGTGTGCTGTATCTTTTCCATCCTTGTGCTTGAAACTGATTTGTGTCTTTGACTCAAAATTATATCTCTTGTGGGCAGTCTTTTAAAAATCTATTTTGCTAACTTCTGCCTTGATCTGATGTATTTAATAAATGTACATCTAATGAATTACCTAAAAGGTAGAATTTATATCTATTATTTATCTTTTTTGTTGTTTCTCAGTATGACATTTTAATTCCCGTGTTGTTTCTGTCAGCGCATTTTTGAGTTGCTTTTCTTGTTTTGCCCCGGGTTACACTCAACATTATAATTTGTAGCAATCTACTTTGGATTAATATTAACTTAATTTTAGTAGTCTACACAATTTTCTTGTCTCTGGCTTTATTTCCTTTCTCCTCTTTTGTTCTGCGGTTGTCAAACAAATTATATCTTTAGATATTATATACTCACTAATACCACTTATAATTATTGCTCTATGTAGTTGCCTTTTACAGGAGATGGGATTACACATGTGTTATAGAGAAAAGAATACCTATGTCTACCATTTTCTACACTAACCTTTGTAGTTACTAAATGTTTCATTAATTTTCTTTTGAAATGATACCTTTTAAGTAATAATTAGCTCATTAACTCAGTTAAAATGCTGAAGAAGAATTATTAGCAGAAGATAGCTATTAGCTACTACTATTAGCAGATTTTCATATATGGTCCAGGTAAAAACAAATTATAAAGACTTTTAGCCTTCTGGGAATGAAATGTACTTACTTTTGTTAAGTAGGGTAGATTTCTGAACAGAGGGTGTACACTCCTCTTAATAGTTTTTTTAGTTCCCTGGTTAGGAGCTATCAAGTATTACGTATGACACCTCTAAGTGTGTGCCACATGTTATGCATGTTTTGGGATCTTATGGTTTTTATTAGATTCTCAAAGAAAGATCTGGGACTTAGAAAGCTTAAATATCGGTGAGTCTAAAGTATGACCACAATTTTTGGGAGGCTTACATCTTTCCCCTAACCTTCCAGAGGAGCAGGACGGTGAATAAAACCACCCGTGCACGGTAAATCCAGGCCACCAGGGTCAGTCTGCTCCTGGTCATATCTTTGCTCCTTGATGACTTAGGGTATCTGCAATGCTCAGGATTTAGTATTGTGATGATTTTCACAGTAGTGAAAATAGTCCTCAGTAGTGTCTGTTGTTTTCCAGGTGTCCACCTCTGTCACAGATGGAGATCTTTGTTTAGAGGTTGCCCAGGTAAAGGAGGAGGAAACTATTGTCAGAGGGGGCCTGGAGAAGTCTTCACCCATCTCCATTATTCATTCCATGAGACTCTAGGTTTGACTGTAGCACATCCTCTTTGGAGAAACATGGTTACATTGTTAATTCTTGTCTTGCTGCTAGAGATCACTTCTGTGGATTGAAATAGAGAGGCTTTTCTTGGAGCTCTTAGAATGAGATGTGACCTACATGCAGTCAGTAGTGACGATCTTATCAGTTTGATACCTTTTTATGTTCATCTGATATTGCCTGTTGCCGCTCAGCTGAAGTCACAAAGCATGTCCAGGATGGACTTAGGCTTCCTTCTTCCTCATTCAGGTAATCTTTTTCTTCCACCTACTTCCTGTGACCACATGCTCCTGTTCTAATCCTGACTCTGAAAGTTAGTTTCGTTTGTCTTATGCTTGTCGCAGTGCCTGTGGTACTCATTCATTGTGGAGGCGTGGAGGAGTAGTTTGTCCTTTTGGAGTTAGTGAATAGTGTCGCCCTGTATGATATCTTATCATGTACTTAGCCATTGGCTAGTTAACAGGTATTTGGTTTGTTTGTAGCATTTGGAAGTTATGGATAAAACTGCTATATACATTGTTAAACAAGTCTTTTGGTGGACAAAAGCATTTTTCTTGGATTAAACCTAGGAGGGTATATTAATCTGGATTTTGGTGATTTAACACAATACTTGACTTCCTTATACAGAAAAAATGGTATATTTGGCTCACACACAGTTTTGATACTGAAACTTCAGAGTCAGGAGGTCCCATCTTTAATGAATACCTTCTAGTTGAAAATGATAGCATGTTATGGCTTGGGTCTAGACGTACTCCCAAAGTCTCATGTAGTCAAAGGCTGGGCTCAAACTTGTGATCCTCCTGCCTGTGCCTCTCAGAGTGCTGAGTTTATAGACTGGCTCCATGAGATCTATATCCTTGAGTTATAAAATACAGTGTTGGGCCGGGGATTTAGCTCAGTGATTCCAGCGTCTGCCTGACAAGCACAAGCTCCCTAATTTGATTCTCAGCGCCACATACTACAGTGCTGAGCATGGTGGCTCACACTTGTAGTCTCAGCACTTGGGGGGCAGAGGCAGGAGGACTGCTGTGAGTTTGAGTGTTGCCTGGGCTACATAGTGAGTTCAGGGCCAGCCTGAACTACAAAGCAAGATCCTGTCTCAAAAAAAAAAAAAAAATGATGTTGTTCAGTGAGCTGTATTTGTTCAGTTATTCCCATGTCTCATATTTATTTATTTAATGAATAATTTATTTATATATATTTATTAGTGCATATTTTCCATACATATAATCTTATTCATCATAGGGAATTTGTTCATGTTAATCAAGTATTTTAATTCTTTTTTTTCCCTTTCTCCTTCCCTTCCTCCACCCCTTCCTCCCTTCTTCACTTACAATAGGTTTGTTTCCATTTTTTCCTTCCTTTCTTTGTTTTAAAAATCTTTTCCCCTTCCTCCTCCTTCCCTCATTCCTCTTCCCATCTGAATATGTTCTTCTTACCTCCCAATGTCTATCCTCCATGTTACTCTTGACTTACCTTTAGGGTTTCACATAAAAGAGAGCTAGTGTGATATTTAAACTTGTGTGACTGATATATTTACTTAACATTAATGTCTTGGGGGCATCCGTTTTCTTACAGATGCCTAAAGTTTATTCTCATTTCTGGCAGAGAAGTTAGCACTCCATTTATACACAAGCCACATTTTCTTTATCCATTCATCTGTTGATGGGCACATGTGTTGTTTCCAAGGTTTAGCTATTATACATTGTGCTGGTAGAAACATGGGATTGCGTATATCACAATGGGTTATACTTTTAACTTTTGGGAGAAAATACTAAGAAGGAGAACAGCTGAGTCAAATCAAACCTCCTGTTTTAGTTTTTTGAAGAATCTCCACAGTAGTTGCACCAGTCTACACTTCCACCAACAGTGGAGAAGATCGTCACTACTTACTGCATGTAGGTCACATCTCATTCTAAGAGCTCCTTTTTCTCCATCGCCTCGTCAGCATCTGTTATTTGTTGCTTTCTTGTCAGCCATTTTTTTTCTGAAGTAAGATGGCCTGAACTGGGCTTCCAGGTTTCATTTCCTTTTGTGGCCTTTGACATGTTAAAGAGAGAGATAAAAATAATGGAAAGTTTACACTCGAGACACCTGGATTCTTTTGTTTTGCTTTGTTTTTGAGATAGGGTTTTGCTTTTGTAGTTCAGGCCGGCCCTGAGCTCACTATTTAGCCCAAATGAGCCTTGAACTCACAGCAATCCTCCTGCCTCTGCCTCCTGAGTGCTGGGCTTACAGGCATGAGCCACCACGCCCAGCATTGTGGTGTGTGGTACTGGAGTTTGAATTTGGGACCTGGTATTTGCAAGGCAGGCACCGGAACCACTGAGCTAAATCCCCAGCCTTGACATCTTAATTCTTATGCTCAGTCTTGTTTGCATTAAGAGTTATTATCTTTTAGGGACCAGTATGCACAGTTTGCACATATTAACCCATTTATACTTTGTAAGAAACCTGTCAACTAGGAGTGTAATTATCTCTGTCTCACAGATGAAGAGATTGGAAACACTTTTAGAAAGAAGAGGTTAAAAGGCAGTTAGCTTGAGATTACTTAGCTGGTTATCCTGTGGTTTGAACTTGATTTTGGAAACTTGGTTTCAGAGAGTCCATATTTTCTGAAATGATTTATGACTTTACAGTGCAGTGTTCATGATTTTGTTTGTTTTTTTCAATGCTAAGACATTTTAAGGGGTCTGAAATTCTGGGGGTTCTAATACCCAAAACAGTTTGAATTTTAAATTCTAGTATAGGTTTTCTTTTCTTGTGCCAGAGTTTGAACTCGGGATCTTGTGCCTGCTACGCAAGCCACTGAGCTACACCCTGGGCTAGACCCACGGCTACTGTTTTGCTACTGGAGCATCGGCTTTGGTTCACCGTGGTGGAGAGGGAATCTGTTGGTTCTACTCTTCCATTTTGGTGACATCACTCTTAGGTTTTACTCCTTTCCGTGTCTTATATTGCTTTACACATTGTGTTAGTTGTATCCCTGGGTCCTCTCAGTTACCCTTGTCTTAAGTTTGGAGGACTTTTTAAAAAAGTGTTGACTTT
Organism: Petromus typicus; assembly: GCA_004026965.1. Taxonomy (NCBI): domain Eukaryota; kingdom Metazoa; phylum Chordata; class Mammalia; order Rodentia; family Petromuridae; genus Petromus; species Petromus typicus. Next base: position 17,569 of record PVIR01022778.1, read on the forward strand.
TCATCAAGTGGAACAAACTGATGTGACAACCATTTCTTTCTAGTATTACGGTAGTTTTATTAAAGCAGTCTCATCACTATGATCAAAGTCTTTCAGGATTTGTGCTGGTGAAGACACTAGTACCTTAGGGTCTTGTTGTCTCAAAAGATGGCTTGGAAAACAGAGTTTTGAGATCTGAATTCATTTAATTTCTTATCAGATAAGCATCTTATAAAATCCTTATGGCTCATCCTCTATTGAGCAGCAGGGTAAGAGAAAATTGTGCCCCTGGAACATGACGTCACACTCTGGGAAGGAAGAGAGACAACATGGGTGTGTGTGGCCCCTCCGGCTACACAAGGACAGATTTCTACAGGGGCAGATGTTGCCCGAGGTCATGAGAAGCCTCAAGTGTGGTCCGCATTTGCCCCTTAGCAACTTGCAAGTGCTAAGAATTCTGATTTCCACCCACTTTAAGGTTACTTCGGTGACTCTCTATTTTCATCTTCTAGGTGTTTTTTTTCCTGAACTCTCCAGTCAATTTTACACGGGCCATTATAGAAACCCTGTAGCCTTGCATGACGACTCCATTTTTTTTCCTTGTCACCTAGAAGGGTGCTTTCTGATGTTAATTATTCCCTTTTCAGTTAAGAATGCAAGGCTAGTTCTTGCTGGGACATGACTATTTTGCAGCTTCACTTGCAGCTTGATGAAGCCTTGTGACTAAATTCTGACCAATGGGAGGTCGGACATAGTGGTACACTGTCTCCTAGGGCTTGATCTTCCCCTTGCTCCTCTGGATGTGGATGCCTAGGTGAGGGATGGGTTCCTGCCCTCCCGTGTGTGAAGTGTAGTGGGAAGGTGAGATAAGTGGAGCCCCCACGCTTCTAGACCTTGGGGTGCTGGTCTTTGTTTTAACCTTCGGGGCTACTTGAGCATGGGAGAGTGAGAGACTTCTATCACTGTGGAAGCTACTCTGTATGTCTCTTTCTTCCTAAAGCCAAATCTCTGTCCTAGGGTTTAGTTAGAATCATTCAAAATTGCCAATTTTTTGGTCCATCAGAAGTTGTGAAACAGTAGCAGTTTCATAGAGTCTAATTATAAACATGCGTTGATTGATTCACGTGTTTTTTTCATTGCACCTGATGTCTGAGGTGGCACACTGTGGAAGTGGACAGGAGCCTTTGGGAGTTTCTGAGATGACTCGGGCACAGTGAGACGATGCTCTTCGTTCAGAACAGGAGTTAATGGGCAAATGCTTCATCCCTGGAGATTATCCACATTATGTGCCCAAAGGTTTGATCTGTTTAGATAAGACCTCCTTAGGCATTGGCCAATCTTTTTGTTTGAATCAGTTGGAAGGCAGGCACTTTAATGAGACAGTATGTCTGGGCTTGGCTTTGAGGTCAGACCTCTGGCTGGTATTTTCTCAACCTGATCTGAATGGTCCACTGATCTGATCTGAATGTCCATATATATATTGGGACATATCGGATCTCATACAAAACACAGTGAGCATTTGCATTAAAAAAAAAAGTTGCTACAGAAAAAGTCACATTAGCACTAATCCCTCTCCAAATACTCCCTCTGACTCCAAACACACTTGACATTCTTGCTATGTTCTCTAACAGTTCTGGAAATCTTCTTTGGTGGATATCTTTCATTGCACTGTTGTGGCTGCCTTGCCCTGATGCCCCAAACCAATTCAAAACATTAGCCTTTCATAGTCCTTTTGACTTTGGGGAAGAGCTGAAAGTTGACAGTGCCAGATCCCTCGAATGCCATGGATAAAGGCATATGTTCTCATTTGACGGATACTACCATAAATGAAGAATGATCAAAAGATGTGGTGGATGTTTATATTAAAAATTCTATTTCAATGCAGGGTTTTCCCTCAGAGTACTCAAGTTACTCCCCCCACTTATCCCATTATTCTTGGCAATGTGTCTTTTACTGTAATACATTGGAAAAAATTTTTTTTTATCTTTCTGTCACCAAGGTTGGGTGGTGCGGATGACATGATTGGGGTCTATGTGGAGCTGTCCAGGGCACTTTGATAAAGATAGCTGCCAGCTGTGGTACTAGACTTAGAGGAGGATTTCACAGCAGTCTGGAAAGATATGGGAAGAGCTTTGGAATCGGCTAGTGATGGATGTGACCTTCTCCTTGAATTTGCCCCATTGTTTCTGTCATCTTGGGCAGGTCTCTCTGAACCTGATTACACAGTAAAATGCAGAATGAGATGCGATGTCTCTTGCATTCAGAATCAGAGATAGTATTTTAAGTGTTGGCACAGTACACAGTCTTTCCATAGACTGCAAATTGTAGCTATTTTTAATTCTTTTGGAGTTCAGTGTCCTTCTCAAGGTGGCAAATTGGTGCTATATTTATAGTTTTAAACCATCCTTTAGAAGAGAGGGTAAAAAAGAGGCTGTGAGTATAAAACCCCTCACATCTATGTGGGGCAGAGGAAGAAGCACCTTGTGTGAACTGAGAAGACCTGGCACACAACACGTTTCTTTTGGTCACAGTTGGGTCTGCTAACAAGGCGCCCTAGACCCACAGGTAGAGACAGGCACCCTCAGGGACCTCATGGGAAGCGGTGGCCTTCATCCTTGGTGAAAAAGACTCACAGAAGCTTTTAAAAACTGATTCTCCTTCATGCCTAAAATTAGTTTTAGTTTAAACCAAGAGAGAAAGATGTCTCTTCTCTTTTCCCTCAAAGCTGTGCATCTCATTGCACCTGAAGCTTTAAAAAAAAATTATTCAGACTTCAGGAAAGGACTTGATTGGGTGGATGAGATTTAAAGCACGGTGGCACACACCTGGAATCCAGTACTCTGGGGGGCTTTGGTGGAAGGATCCTGTCTGAGCCCAGCTTGGACAACTGAGCAACTTAATGAAGATTGTCTCTAAATTAAAAAATGGTTCAATCCCTGGAACTGCAGAGAAAAGAATAGATACAAGCTTTGCCCTCTCTTCCAGCATCAAAGCTCCCTTTGAGAGCCTACTAGCATTTTCATAATGCTTACACCAAAAACAAAACAAAACCCCAGATCAATCTTACCAGAGTGTTTATTGAATTTAAGCTTAGAATTTTAAGACCGGAAAGGAAATGAGAAATCAGACATGTATCCTTAGGCTGGAGTCATTTGCTACACAACTTTATTCAGCTATGTAGACAAACAGTGTTTGGAATCTGTTCTATTTATAATCCCTGGATGTCTTATCACTTTCTTGTTGCTTGAACAAAATTTCTGACACCCGCATTTTATTTTGGCTCGTGGTTTTTAGAGGTTGGCTGGCTCCAAGGCAGGAAGAAGGAGGTAGAAGGGTCGGGTGGAGGGAAACTGCACACATCTTGGAAGGTAGGAAACAGAGAGAAAAGGGAGGAACTAAGAAAGGAGATAAAACACTTCTGGGTCATGCCCCTGAGTGACCTCCTCCAACCTGGCTCCACTTCCAGACATCACATTCAACTCTGAAGTTCTCAGTGGGTGAATCCACTGGTGAATGCAGTGTCCTCATGATCCAGTTACCTTCCCAGAGCTCCACTTCTGAACACATGAGCTTTTGGGGGGACATTCTAGATCTAAAACATAACACTGGACTCATCTTTTTTCCCTTGATTTGACTATTTTATAGTAAAATTAAAGTTCTTGATACAGGTGCAAATTTCCTATGATGACTGCTACCATTATATAGTACCAATGAATGTTTTGATAGTACCAATGAATGTTTTGTTGGAAAAAATTCTGGCAAAGGGCTGGGGATTTAGCTGGGTTGTGGTGTGCCTGTCTTGAAAGCCAAGGTCCTGAATTCCATCCCTGGTACTGCAAAACAAACAAGAGAAATAAAAGAGAAAAAAAATTAGCTTCTATTACTGATATTTATAAAAGAGAGGATTAAACTCTGAGTTCAGTGCCTAAGAAAAATACTTAAGATAACTGCATGCAGAACCAGCCAATCTAACCAGGTAAACATAAGTGATACAACAACCTGTGGCTAGGATGGAATTAACTTCTGATTTTAATATCTTCTGGGATAGTGTAAATAACAGGTGCAGAATTAGTGATTCACCCAGGGCACAGAGGTTGAAAGGATATTTCTTCCTAAACCTGTGTCTTGCTTCTGGAATCAGAGCTGTACACAGGGTTAGTCAGAGATTCATCATTTTGTAGAAAAAATATGATTCTGTTCCCAGAGAAGTTCACTGCCTTTCAGAAATATTGTAAGAGCTACTAATGTGAGATATACCCTCTTAACACATTTTTTAAGTGTATGACAGTATTTTTGAAAATAGAAACAATTTAATAGCAAACTCTAGAATGGATTATCTTGCTGAACTGAAAATGGGTATTCATTAATTAGCAACTTTGCATTTCCCTCCCTTCTCTCAGCTTCTAGCAGCCACTGATTTACTCTTTGATTCTCTGTTGGAATATTTCTGATGTTGCCCTGCATGAGTGGACTCTAGCTATATTTGACTTTTTTGTACTTTATTTATTTCCCTTAGCGTCATGTCTTGAAGGTTCAACTACAACCATGACTGTTGCCGAATTTCTTTTTTAAAAGGCTAACTCCCATTCTCTTTGGTCTTAGTTTTCTTGTTGCTGAGACCATAAAATATCTGATACTCAAAGTTAAAGGAAGAAAGGTTTATTCAACTCAAAATTTGTAGTAATTTTGGTTCATAGGTGTCTGGCTGCAAGGCAGGGTGACATGGCAGAAAGACATCACAGGGGAGAAACAGCTCATGACAGGAAGAAGGCAGCAGAAGCAGCGGGCAGCAAATGATCACAGCAGCCCTGTTTCTGTCCCTTATATTCTGTTGAGGCTTCATGCCCCTAGGACAGGTGTTATTCACCCTCAGAGTGAGCCTTCCTGTTATCCACACCCAAAACTATGCCGGACCAATAGTGAACTAATTTAGTAATCAAACTCCCTTGACCCCAACCACATATCCTTCATCCCAGCATCACACACTCTGGATCCAGCCCCCTCTGAAAAGCCCCACCTATGATCGCATGAGGCTTTTGGGGAGACACATAGACACAAGCTGTAACACTTTGTATCTACTACAGTTTCTTTATCCATTTATCTTTGCAGAGACTGGTGGTTCTTCTCTTTGACTAATGTGAATATGAAGTGTGACAAACACGGGAACACTGGCATCTTTTCAAGATCTTGTTTTCAGTTCTTTGGGATAAATAGTGGGAAATGAGACGGCTTCATGAATGGATCCCATATTTAATCCAATGTCCGAGCACCGCTCATGCCTTTTTCATTTCTGCTCTCTTCTTCTGTCTGTTCATGAACTCTGTGATTTCATTCGGTCTCACTCCGTGTGATAAAGCTAAGTCATATTTTCCACTTGCTTTATGATTGAAATTTTGCACTCCTTTTCATTTATTTCTAATAAAGCAGGTATAGATGGATACACTTAAGCTTTAAATATGCCTCTTCCAACTACTTGTTTGGCTGTGGAACTGTGATTAGGCCTCCCTAAATGATTTATTTGTAAATCTTATAAAACTTCAAAGATTATTCACAAGATTAGTATAGAATGCCCGCAAAAGGTGTAACACAGTGTCTACAAGTTACACTAAGTTTAAATAAGTTCTTAGAAGGCATTGTGGCACACACCTGGCATTCTAGTACTCTTGGAGCCTGGGGCAGGAGGATCACATGTGTAATCCTGCCATAAGGAATTTAGTGAAATCCTACTTCAAAATTTTAAAAAGAGGGGCTTAGGATGTAGCTTAATGTGAAGCTTCTGGGCTCAACACCTAGTACTTCAAAAAAACAAAATCTCAATAATAGTATGTATTATATTTTAAATCATGTAAGTCTAATATTTTATATTATTTTTTGAATACAATTTTAACTAAGTTGGCTTTTTGGTTAGATATGTTCTTCTGTGGATTTTTCTTTTTCTTTATAGCACTAGGTAGACTCTTTCTTCTTTTCACTGGATTTTGGATGCAGTAAGTTTTTAGAAAATGATTATGGAATGGATGAATTAATGGCTAGGAGTCATTTTTAATGTGATATGAAGTTAAACTTCCACTTTTAGGAAGAGATATAAAATTGTGACTATGGCACCTATTCATCATTAAATCTATTCATCCTCAAATCTATTGCTTAGAGTAACCACTCTTCATGTGTACATGAAATTTATACTATTGAACTCCAATCTTATTGAAATGACAGAGGTATCGAAAGCAGAGATTGTCCAGACTACAGCATTAGACCCTCATCTTTCTGCTCAGCGCCCTCTGCCTGGCTCAGTGCATGTGGGGGCTTTGGCTCTGGACCACTGTTGGGAGCAGATTCCTCACCAAAGTCCTCCTGGGATCCAAGGATGACTCGGGCACTCTGCAGCATGCCAGCTGTTCTAAAAGACATCTGGCAGCCAGTGGGGATCACTGCTGAGTTTGGGTAGGAGGATTTCTAGGTCTATTCGAGGATCAGGTGCCTTTTACATTAGCATTAAGGGGTTTTGGTGCACCTGCATCTAACAGAAATCAAAGACCTCCATGGAAGATGGGAGCCCTTTCCCCAGCTGGGGTTGTGGCCTATGCACGATGCACACACACACACCACCCCTGACTGTTCTCTGGCATTGCAGACAGTTCCCAGTTGAGCAAAATCTGAAAGATGAGAGCTGATTTCTGCAGCCTGTGCCACTCAGCACTGTAATCTGATGCTTTGCCTCTTCTCACCTGCCTCTTACCTTTCCTATCCATGGGACTGGGCCCTAGAGCCAATTGTTCAGCTTCAGATGATGCTTTCTGCCTCATGACGACTTATTATTGCCTACTTTATAGGAACAAAAAAGATGAGAGCGCATTTAACAAACTGCTGCTTGTGTTGCTCAGAGAACAGTTTTCTCCATCAGCTTTTCTGCAGGATCAGGGTGAATATCGTTTCTCCAAAAGGAGATGGACAAGCTAGGAGTAAGTCCTGCGTGTCATGAGGGCAGGCTCAGGGTAGGTGTGGGGTGCAGTGCTGAGCTGCCCGGGCATTTTCATCGTGCACAGGAGAAGCCAGCAGAAGATGTTTCCAGGGTTTTCCATGTCGCAGATGACACACGCAGTGACCAGCCTCCCACCCGACATTGCTCTGCAGAAGCCCTGGGTCTGTTTGTTCTGACGGATGTCACAGTTGATAATGGTTTTGGTGGTGACAATTAGTGGCATCAATATGTTGGGAAATGTTAGATGTTCTTAACAAGTGGAATTGTCAGCTTTTCTTATTTCAGATTTTTGGCACTTAGGAAGACTGATCAGAGTAAATTTTTTTTTTTTCTTTTTTTGAGACAGGGTCTCACTTTGTAGTTCAGGCTGGCCCTGAACTCACCGTCAAACTCACAGCAGTCTTCCTGCCTCTACCTCTTGTGTTCTGGGATTACAAGTATGAGCCACCACACCCAGCACTGTAGCATGTGGTACTGATTGCTGGTGGCTGTGAGTCACCACATGTGGCATTGTATGTGGTTTACTGGGGATCCAACCCAGGCTTTTGTGCTTGCAAGGCAGGCGCAGGAACCACTGAGTTAAATCCTAGGTCCCAGGATAATTGTTTTGCTACGAAACCCAAAAATCCTTGGAGAGGTTAAAGTGACCTTAGGAAGGCAGAGAGCTACTCAGTGAAGGGGGAGGAAGGGAAAGTGCCTTTGAAAAGCTGTTCTTTACTTGGGTAAGTTAATCTTCACTGCAGTAGCGAGAGACAGAACTTTGCTCTTGTTTTTACACAAGATAACACCCAGGCACAGAGAGAAACCGTGGTGGTAGCAGAACATCTGCAGAACATCTGGCAGTGACTGTGTAGCATGGGAAGCTGCCCAGAGAGCCATGCTCTGAGGACCACTACCCTGCTCACCTGAGGCACAGGCACACCCACGACAGCTCCTACGTGGGCACGCATGAGGGGCCATAACAACTTCTGGCAAAGCAAAAAGTAGAAGAAAATTGTGTCTTGTAAGTGATTTTCATAAAGCTTATCAGATGGAATTTTAAATAGATTCATCGTTTACATCATCCGCATCTGTTCATCAAAGGCCTGGGTGTTGGAAATCTCAGGACCCCCAATGGTCTATGCAGTATGGATACAGTCCACGACCAGAAAAGCTGCGGGGTTTCGGGTGTTTGCCCTTCGACTGTCTATAGCCTCTGTACTATGTTTTGTGCAGTGGGCGTGGAAATAGGATTTAGCAGAGATGACAGTGTTCTCTGATGAGAGAAGTGTGCCCCATGGCTGCTCTCTGTCACCTCCCTTCCTCTGCTCTTTGGTGGCTCTTTCTTTTTCTCTGGTGACCTCACAGGACATCTAAAGGCCTCTTACATTCCACCTTTGACACCGTATGATCTTTGATGGTGGCTTGATACATCGAATAAGTATATTTTGTACTTGAAAGTTGGAATGCACAACCTCATACACACTGACTTATATTTTAGTATTTTGTAGGTTGTGCTTTGGAAACTCAGTTAAAAGAGAGTTCATAATTAATGAAGGAGATGACTTTAAGTGCTGATTGGATGCATTATTATCAGTCTTTGCAATGTATTATTTGGGACCTCCAGAAATTGCTAATGATATTGAGAAAGCTTCTGCTGCAATGATGTAGGTCATTTCTCAGTTGCTGTCTGCATGGCAAATGTCTTCTGAGCCTCACTGAATACTCTGAAGCTTAGAGGTTGTCATGGGGATCGGTTTCACTTTGGAGGGGGGCAGTGTGTGATTGCTGTGGGGGGTTTCCCCAAAGGCATTGAAAACAGGTGTTTAAACAAAATCATGTACAGTCTTCCCTCTTTATCTGCAGCCTTCACAACTGTGGATTCCACGAGCTGCAGATTGTGTCTGTAGAAAAGATGTGCAGTTCCTTTTTTCATTGTCATTATTTCCTAAACAATACAGAGCAACAATTACTGCAGAGAGTGGCTTTGTGTTGGGTTTTGTAGGTCACCCAGAGTGATGTGTAGAATAGGGGAGGATTGAAGGTGTCTAGGGTATGTGGTGATGCTAGGCTGTTTTATATAAGGACTTGAGGACCTGCAGATTTTGGTATCTGTGTGGGTCCTACAAGGAAACTCCCATGGCTAACAAGCAATGACAGTATTTGAATGTTTCAGACAGCATCATTCATAATTCACAAGAGTGGAAGCAGTTCAGATTTCCCAGTCCTAGGGAATGGCTGACAAAATGTGGTTAACCACACACAAAATACTATTGAGACTTGGAAATGATATTTTGGTATACACCATGACAAGAGTTGACAGGAAAAAATATGCTAATAAAGGGAGCCAGGTGCCAAAGATTGTATATTATATGATTTCATTAATATGGTATACCTAGAGTAAGTAAATCCATAAGTACAGAAAATAGAGCAGGGTTTGCTGGGAGTGAGGGGCAGGCAGTGATAGGGACTCATTGCTGATGAGATACGGGGTTCCCTTTTGGGGTTTCAACAGTGTTCAGGGCCACTAAAGTGTGGCAATTGCAAAACAAAGAGAAAGTACTGAACCCACATTTTAAAGTGGTTAAAATACTGAATTTCATATTGTTTGATCACAATTTGAAAAAAAAAAGAGGAAACAAAAGATGACACAAAAACTTCACAAACACATGAGACAGAGATGACTATCCTGGCCTTGACTCCTGTTAGCATGAGGTTCTCCATCTCTCGGAGTGTTTCTTTTCTTTCTTTTCTTCATAATGTGAGGAGAATGGTATGTGTCTATAGAAAATACATGCAATTATTTTTTTCCTTGTCATTATTCCCTAAACAATACAGCTTCATCCGTGCAGAATATAATCCTCCTGCTGAGCTGATTCTTTCTGCCAGCTAACCCACGTGTTTCTCTGCTCTGTTGTATGTCCACTGAAGAGGAAAGACATTGCCTGTCATGCACTGTGCATGCAAACACACACACACACACACACACACACTCACACTCACACTCACACACATACACACACACACATACATATCTTGTCAGGTTTGTCAAACCTGCATCTCTACTCTTATTTTTGCTTCCAGATGTGCGCTGGGTCTGTCTTCCCTGGGTGGATTTGGGAGCCACCAACAGTCAGCCTCAGGCAGGTGTCACATAGACAGACAATCAGCTTGAAAAGCCCGGGGTGGGACTGTGGAACGCAGGGTCCAGGCAGCGAGCTGTCACTCTGGGTTTGATGAGCCTCCGGGCATACTGGGTTCCAGAGCCTGCGTCAGTGGTAACAGATGTGGAGGCCTGGCCCTGCTGTGGCTTCAGCTTTGC
>PVIR01022779.1:0-11448 GCA_004026965.1 Petromus typicus
GAAAAAACCCAAATGTCCATCAACTGGAGACTGGATAAAAAAGTTGTGGTTCTTCTACAGAATGGAGTATTACTCTGCCATAAAAAATGATAAGTTTGAATCATTTATACTTAAATGGATATACCTTAAGGATATCCTCATAAGTGAAATAAATAGGTCACAGATAAGTAAATATCGTATCTTTTCTCTGGTATGAGAAAATAAAGATGTAAATGAGTTCTAGAATTGTATGTTCTATATTGTGAAATAGAAAATTCTCAAAGCGAAATAGGGTAAAGGGGGGATAATAATGAGATTATAACAAAAAAGAAAGGAAATAAGGTTTATGTATATAGGGGGTGGGGGAGGTAGGGTGGTAGGGCTATGGGAAAAAATGAGCATTATGTTGTGTTCTATACTGGTACAAATTCTCATTGTTGAGTGCAATCATGATGTGGATATGTAATATACCAATAAAGATTTCAATTTAAAAAAAAGAAAGAAATGGGCTTTAGGGGTGATTAGGTCATGAGAGCTCTACCCTTATGAGCAGGACTGATGTTCCCAGAAAGAAAAGAGGAAGTCCCCATTGAAAACGCATGTGCAGAAGTGTCACAGTGAAACCTATCAATATGCACAATTATTATGCTTTAATAGTTGTAAGAAAATAAATGAAACCTATGCTAAAGTAAAATATAAAGCATCAACAGTTGCTATTGTAATAAAAAAGGAAGTATATTAGTGTCCCTCCTTGTCTTTTCCCCTAGATAAAGACATAGAGGGTGCTATCCATGAAGAATGAGCTCTTATCAGATATCAGATTTGCTGGCACTTGGTCTTGAACTTCCCAACTTCCAGAACTATGAACAGCATGTTTTTATTGTTTATAAATTACTCAGTCTGAGGCACCATGTTATAGCATCCCAAAAGGACTAAGATAGACAGTGATGATTACACAATATGATTAATGAATTTAATACCACTGAATTATACACTTACAGATGGTTGAAATCATATTAGGTATTTTATCATAATAAAAAACTGAGATGTCAGATTCTCATCCCTTCATCAAAAGGTGGATATATATAGACAACAGATGTGTGCATATATCTGATAATACTCAGTGTGGGTTAAGGTCTGTAATAATAAGTAGCTCCTCTTTTTTTAGGAAATGTCAAGATATTTTGGAAATGAGAGCAAGAGAGCTGAGAAGGAAAAAATGTCAGGGAGCAAATGGAGCCCAACATGGAAGGCCTTGAAATGTAAAAGGAACCAATGAATACTACGCAGCAGCAGGTCAAGGAATAGGTAGGACAAATGTTCAACTTTTAAATTATTTACTTTGCTGTTGACTTTGAGTTATACGAAAAATCAGCTGTTTTTCCATTTTGCTTAAAAAAACATTTACCGTATTTGTTGTATTTGAACAAATCACAAGGAGAAAAATACTTCAGTTTTTAAGTCTACACAGTTTCCTATCCAGCAAGCGAATTGATATGCTTTATGTTTCAGTGAGGCAAATTGTAATGTTAGTAGGCCATAGAAAATGATGAGCGGGACTGGGTATGGCTTCCACATGTCAGGTACATGTGGATGTGACCTCATTTTTGATGTGGCTCCAATCTTCAGACTGCAGACAGACTGGTAAGGCAGACTACACATGTTTGGTTAGCATACTTAATTTACTGTAGTAAATTTAGCACCCCAAAAAATTTAATATCCAATAATTTTTAATTTTAGTAATACAAACACATTTCTATAATAAATATTTAAAATGTAGTTTAATGAATTTAAACAACAAGCTTATAAGCTCTAGCTTTTATAGTTCAAAGTTTTATATTGCAGCCTTCTGAACAGTTAAAGACGAAACATATAATACAAATTATAGTTATATTTAAAACAAAGTGACCATGTATGTATTCAAAATTAAAGAAATTACATTATCCCCGTTGGTTTAAAAGTTTTCCATTGGGCCGGGGGTTTAGCTCAGTGTTTCGGCACCTGTCTTGCAAGCATAAGGACCCGGGGTTCGATTCCCCGGAAACCACATACAATACTGGGCGTGGAGACTCACGCGCCCAGCAGCAACCAGTACCACATACCACAGTGCCGGGCGTGGTGGCTCACACCTGTAATCCCAGCACTCGGGAGGCAGAGGCAGGAGGAATACAACTTTCAGCCCAGCCTGGGCAATTTGGCAAGATCCTGCTTCAAAATAAAATAAATGTTAATATATATTTTTTTTCAATATATATATATTTTTTTTCGGTTTTTTTTTTGAGACAGGGTCTCGCTTTGTAGTTCAGGCTGGCCCTGAGCTCAGCCTCAAACTCACATCACAGCAATCCTCCTGCTTCTGGGCCTCCCGAGTGCTGGGATTACAGGCGTGAGCCACCACGCCCAGCATTGAGGTATGTGGTACTGATTGGGGCTGGGCATGAGCCTCCATTCCCAGTACTATATGTCGTTACCAGGGATCGAAACCCGGCCCTTGCGCTTGCAAGACAGGCGCTGGAACCACTGAGCTAAATCCCCAGCCCGGTAATGATTTTTTTATATAACCCCAAAAGCAAAAGTAAACAAATGGAATCACATCAAAATAAAAAGCTTTGGCACAACAAATGACATACTCAACAGAGTAAAGAGATAATTTGTAGAATGGGAGAATATATTCATAGACTATAAATCTGAGCTCTGCCTGGACAATTTAGCAGGAGTTTGTCTCAAAATTTTAAAAAGCTGAGGATGTAATTTAGGATAAAGGCCCCAGATTCAATCAGTGCCATCAAGAGAGAGACTGAGAGAGAGAAAGAGACATACACACACACAGAAACGGAGAGACAGAGACAGGGATAAACATAGAAAAAGAAACAGAGACAGACACACAGAGAGACAGAGTCTATTGCAAATTACGGGTGGGAATATAAATTAGTACAGGCATTATGAAAAACAATATGAGAGGGAACCACGTGGGCCAGGGATTTAGCTCAGTGGTTCCAGCGCAATGTCCCAAATTCAATTCGCAGTAACCGCATACAATGCCGGCTGTGAAGACTCACACCCACCAGCAATCATTACCACACACCACAGTGCTGGGCATGATGGCTCACGCCTGTAATCCCAGCACTCAGGAGGCAGAGGCAAGAGGACTGCTGTGAGTTCCAGTTTCGCCTGCTCAGGGCCAGCCTGAACTACAGAGCGTAACCCTGTCTCAAAAGAAAAAACAGAACCACCACATTACCCAGGAAAATACTCAAAGGAGATAAAGTCAGCACTTTGTGAGGAGACATATGGACTCCACGTTTCTTGCAGCATTATTGACAATAGCCATAGTATGGAATCAACCTATCTGCATATCAGCAAATGAGTGGGTAAAGAAAACATAGTTTATACAAGCAAGGGAATATTCTTCAGCCTGAAAGAAAAAATCCTGTCATTTGAGACAAAATGGTTGAACCTGGACGACATAAGATAAGCCATGCACAGATACTCCATCACCTTATCTACTGCAGAATGTAAAGACGTTGAACTCAAGGAAACAGGAGTAGAAGATGATTACCTGATGCCGGCAGTGGGAGGATGGGCGATGTTGATCAAAGGGTACAAAATAAGAAATAAGTTCAGAGCTCTATGGACTATTGTGACTACAGTTAACATCTACTGTACACTTCTAAATCGTTCAGATTGTAAGGGTCCTCACTACCAAATAAACAAGGATATGTTCAGCATATGTCGTAAGGCCTATGCTAATTGGCTTGATTTAACCATCCCACACTCTCCACACATACTGAAACATCGTGCTGTGAGCCAAGTATATGCGCCCCCACCAAAAAAAAATTAAAATACATTTTTTTAAACAATCGAATGTTCACATATGTAACTGATGTTTAAAAACCAAGAGATGTCTCTGGCGGGGTTGCCCTGCAGCAGCGGGCGGGTCGTGCCTGCGCGCAGAGGCTGGGGCGCTGCGAGAGCCGCGGCGCGCGGGCGGCGGGGAAGGGAAGGGACGCCGGGCCGGGAAGGCGGGCCCGCCCCCACCCCGCCCGCCCGGCGCTCCGCGGCCGTGCGCTCACGCGCTGCAGCTCGGCTGCGACGCTTCTGCGTCTCTTCCCATCGCTGCTTGACGTTTGTGCTGGTGCGGAAGTGCGACAGCTAGGTGGAAGCACATCAAGGACAGCTTTCCGGACTGTGCGGCCGCCGCCATGCCTGCCTCGCCGCTACAGGTGGCGGTGGTGTGCTTCAGCAACCAGAACCGGAGCATGGAGGCGCACGCCATCCTCAGCAAACGAGGCTTCAAGGTCCGGTCCTTTGGAACAGGAACTCACGTGAAGCTTCCAGGGCCGGCACCAGACAAGCCCAATGTTTACGATTTCAAAACTACATATGATGAGATGTACAACGATCTTGTCAGGAAAGACAAAGAACTCTATACACAGAATGGCATCTTACATATGCTGGACAGAAATAAGAGAATCAAGCCCCGGCCAGAAAGGTTCCAGAACTGCAAAGACCTGTTCGATCTTATCCTCACTTGTGAAGAGCGAGTGTATGACCAGGTGGTGGAAGACCTGAATTCCAGAGAGCAGGAGACCTGCCAGCCCGTGCACGTAGTCAATGTGGACATCCAGGACAACCAGGAAGAGGCCACGCTGGGAGCGTTCCTCATCTGCGAGCTCTGCCAGTGCATCCAGCACACAGAAGACATAGACAATGAAATGGACGAGCTGCTGCAGGAGTTCGAGGAGAAGACAGGCAAGGCCTTCCTGCACACCGTCTGCTTCTACTGAGGATCGTGCTGCCCGCACACCAGAGCCTTCTTGAGCTTTCTGTTGTTAGGACTTTTTCTTTCCTGATATTTGTTTGTAATTGTAGATGTTCTGCCGGTGGATTTTGGTATTACCCAAATGAACTGTACATATGAACTGAGAAGATATCATACATACCAGGCTAAAACCATTCAATTTGATTTTGTCCTATTTTACCTATGAACGGGGTATGGATTACAAACATTGTTGCATTTAACCCAAAAAACTATAATGCATTCCCCTCCCCAAAATATATTTGTCTTTAGTTGTGCCAGTCTTTCCCTTCCCCCATTCTAACTGGCTGCATTGTATAAATACCTGAATGAAACAATGGATTGTGTCTTATTAAAAAATAACGTGGACTTGCCAATAAATAAATGCTACTTGTCTTTAAAAACAAAAAATGAGCTCTTAACTAGGAATACAAATGTACTTTTATATGATATTCTCTAGCTGATACTTTGATTCCATATCTGTATTTCAGAATATTTTGTAGATGTTATACACGTTTTGAATTAAAAATAATAAGCGGATGACTTACAAGTGACTTTTCACCCTTTTACATTTCTAGTTTATGACCCACAAGATAGTTTATGTAACGTGTCTGTTTGACTAGGCTGTCTCCACTCTCCAGAATGTCTTCTGTAAAATATAAGGCAGATTCCCTCATGAAAATCGGAGAAAAGAGAGGGAGCCCTTATTCTATAGCAAATTCAAGATCTCCCAATTATTCAATCAAGGGCCAATCTAGGTGTGGCTGTGAATGTACTTTGCAAGTGTAATTGAAACCTCTAATCAGTTTCTGTTGAATAAATCAGAAGGAAGATCGTTGCAGATGGGGCTGGCCTAAACACGTGAAAGCCATTAAAAGAAGGCTCACATCCTCCCCGAGAACAGAAACTCCAAGCAGATGAAAGGAAGAAAAACTAAATAGTTCTACACTTGGGGACCTTTTTTATTACTCACTTGCTGGCTCGTTGGGTTGGCATGTGGGACCTACTCTGCAGCCATTCTGTCTTTTCCCTGGACATTTCCTTAGCTCACATTTGAGCATGTTATGGTTCGCGTCTAGATGTCCCCTTGCAGCTTCATTCGGTCATAGGGGTTTTTTGGAGGTGGCTGAACCTAGAGTGTGCAATTCTGGGATTAAG
Source organism: Petromus typicus (assembly GCA_004026965.1). NCBI lineage: Eukaryota > Metazoa > Chordata > Mammalia > Rodentia > Petromuridae > Petromus > Petromus typicus. Next base: position 5,936 of record PVIR01022779.1, read on the forward strand.
GCGTGTGGTTTCTAAATCAATCCATTGACTGGTTTGGCACAGCCTGTCTGGATAAGATAAAGGGAGCAGAAAGACGATGTTAGGTCCCTTATTGCTTTTGCTACCTTGTAGGCAACGTGAACCGTTTCTCCTCTACAACCCCCTGTCTTAGATCCAACTGATTATGGACTGAAACATCTACAACCTGTGAGCAAAACAAACCCTTTCTTCTTTGACTTTGGGTGTCAGTTACTTTGACTCAGCACTGAGAGAAAAATGACTAACACAGACAGAACCATCCCTTCTTGGCTTTGGGCCCTTGAGCTTCCAGCTTTCTAGCCAGCCCCACAATTAATTCATTAAGTAAGAAAATTCCTCGTGGTAAGCCCTATCATAAGTATGTGTACACAAACAGCATTTACATGTGTACATACACACACACACACACACACACACACACACACACACACACACACTTTTCCTATTAATTCTGTTTCTCTAGCTGAAAACTACCAGAACACCTTGCTTGGGAGGGTAGTTTGTGTGAATGAATTCCATAGACCCCCCTCGGTCTCTGGTTTCTGGCTGCGGATTAGAAGAAGGAAGAATATTCTTTATAGGGAATTCACCCTTATTTGTTTTCTTGCTCTGACACCTTCCTTCACGTTGCCACAGACTTCACCCCTTGGCCACGTTGAAGGGCCTCTCAGGTTGCCGTATAGCTTTTCTCTCTTCTTCAATAAGGGCTGAGTGGATCACAGATCCTCTGCCTCAGGGTAAAGCATTATGTTTTGCTATTTCTCTACACTCTGCCCTCAGGTTTATTGTTAGTTCCCTTAGTATATATATTTTTAATTATTCTGTTTTCAGTGTGCTATTTATTTTTTGCAAAGTGCTTAAAAGTTTAGTTAGATTGTAGGGTAGGAAAGGGAATAGTAAAAAGGTAAGAATTAAGTCGTGTTATATACTGATACAAGTTTTCATTGTCAAGTGTGATCATGATGTGTATATAAAATGTACCAATAAAATCAGTTTTGTAAAAAGTTTAGTTAGAATATCATTAGATGATAAAAATGACAGGTTTTTTTAGTAAGCTTGATGCAATAAAAATATTCAAGGCAACACTTAAAATCCAAAAGATTTCAAGAGGAAAAAATGGAAACCTTGATCAGAAATATCAGAAATACACATAACCAAAGGCATTAGGCAAAGGTGAATGATCATGTAACAAATCAAGAAAGCACAATAGTGCTGTTTGACAATGTTAATTTATAGTAACAAAAAAAGTCTATGAATCTTTATGAAGAAACAAGTACAAAAAGGAGCAAGTGGTATAAGCATTATAAAAGAATAAACAAAAATATGTTAAAATTAAATGAATATATTTCCCATATTTCTCATAACCAAAGAGAAATAAATAAAATGAGAATGATTACCCTTTTTCCCCTTTTATTGAAACTTTAAATTCACAATTTCCTCATCATATGAGGGTGTGTATCACAGACTGTTCATCAACATACAAATTTGTGCAACCATTGTGATGGAAATCTGACAATACTGTATTTCTTAAAGTAGTAACTATAGTACACTTTGACCTAGCAATTAAAGAAAATGTATAAAGTAGAACTCCTATGATCAAACATAGAAACCCATGTACTATCATTACTTATAATTATAAAACCTGTATTTCCAAAAATATCACTTGATAAAAATGTGACACGTTCACACAATGAAATACACATTGAAACTTGAGCCACATATTCTGGATGGCCACATAATATTGATTCCAAATCAATATTCCCATCTTTTTTGTATTCTTAAAAGAAACAGATGAGTAATAAAATCAAAGATAATTATCCGTTAACTATTCCTTTAACATAATCGGGTATAACTAGTGATAATACAATATCAATACACCTGGAAAACATGACAGCAAAAAGAAAGAAAGTAGCTGACTCAGCCTACCTGAGAAAGATATGTATGGGGTCTGATTTTTTTTTAAGTTCTTTATATATCTTAGATACTAGAGCTCAGCAGCAACACTGCTCCAAACTGAGGTACCACAATGGAATCCTCAAAGCAGCACCACTGAGAGAGAGAAGCAGTTAGAACTATTGTGGCAGACCATACCAGAGCTTCACTGAGCAGGCGCCAGCGGGTCAGGAGAACAAAACAAAACACGCAGGTACCTGAATGTCAGTGGTGGCAGCAGCAGTGAATGATGGAAGCGGAGCCAGAGGCAGCTGGCAGATCCTGGAGACTGCTGCTTTGACCACAAAGATTTCTTGAAGGACATTCAAAGAAGGAAGCTTCAGAGTGTGAAGCTCCTAGAAGCCCCGAAGGAACTGGTCATCCCTTGATCCATAATGACCATCACAGGTAGACTTTGGCCCTACCTCTGGGCCATCCACAGAGGCGTTGGCAGGGATATCCCAGGCAGAACCCAGGACTGAGAAAGTTACAGAAGCAGCTGATTTTGAGGCAGTCCCTGTGGAGACCTTCAGGTTGGCCATTCTGCTGGAGAGTTGCTAAGGGCATTGGCCACACTTCAATCAAGTGATAAATCCCAGTGTAAGCTACCTGAAACCTAAGGCATTAGGCCTGGTGCCAATCTGACCCAGGCCTTGGCTTCTAGTAGCTCCTATCACTCACCAAGGCTAAAGGGGAAGCAAGTGAAGGATGAGAAGACCCACCTCAAGGGCTTGGGCCCGAAAGAGCTATGGTGCTCCTTTCTAGCCCTCATGGAGAATTCTCCAAAAAGGTGGGAAGGCCTTCCTGACAATGTATGGGCTGTAGTTCACTTGGCAGTGGGCAATCATTTGGTGACTTAGTGAATACTTCCTGCAATCTGTGTCCTAGGAGGAGTTTGCCAGGAACTCCTTTTGCATCCTGGCCAGATGAGCAGAACTTTCTGGAGTAGCATAGGAAGGCACTCCAGAATGAAAACCTCCATGGCCAGCAAAAGCAGAAACTCTCCAGACCAGCAAGGTAGGCCTGTGGCCAAAAGAAAAATCAGCCATCAGGAGTCAGCACTGACTGCACAAGGACCTGAAGATGTGCTTTGTGGACACAGTGCCCAAGGGTGGCCAATATTACACCCAGGTGTAAGAAGTCTTGCGCCAAAATGTATGTATGTGTGCCAGATAGATAAAGGCCAAAGCTGGGGAGCCCTGAGGGAAGATGTTCTGGAAACCCTGGCTCCCAAGGTGATGGGCAGTCATGTGGTGGTGATGCTAGAGCCCAGGCTGCAAGGGTGGGACATCTACTGGGCCAGGACAGAACATGGACCAAGCTTTGGTGCAACTGCAGAGAGGATAAGTTGGTGGAACTTCATCACAGTGCCACGTGCCAGTACTGAGGCCCCAGTAACTCAGGTGAAGACTGTGGGCCCAAATCCCTGCAGTCTGTACCATCTGAAGAATTTGCCTGAAGATGGACAGATAGGCACTTCATCCTCTAATATAGTCTTGCAGTGTGGAACAGGAGGATAAAATAATGGACAAAAGGGAGACTAGAAAAATCCAGCATTTACTAGAATCAAGTGTATAATAAAAACCATTTGAAATTTCAAAAAAAAAAAAACTTTTTAATAAATGAGATCCCACTTGTTGATTCTTTATAATATTTCCTGTGCAATTAAGGGGTTTGTTCAGTCATTGCCTACACCTGTATCTTCAAGAGTTCTACCTACCCTCTCCTCCAGCAGATTTAGTGTTTCTGTTTTAATATTTATATCTTTAATCCACTTTTGTTTTAGTTTAGTGCATTGGAAGAGACTCATATCTAGTTTTAATCTTCAGCATGTGGAAAGCCAGTTTTCCCAGCACCATTTATTGAGGAGGTCATCTTTCTTCCAGTGATGGTGTTTGGCCCCTCTGTTGAAGTTAAGGTGACTGAGTGTATTTGGAGTTGTTTCTGCATCTTCTAATTTGTTCCAATGATCTTCAAGTCTGTATTATATTTTGTTTTGTTTTGAGATATATATATTTTGCCAGTACCATGCTGTTTGATTACAGTAGCTTTGTAGTATAATTTTCAAGTTAGGGATTGTCATGCCTCCTGCCTTGCCTCTGTTGCCCAGAACTGCCTTTGCTATTCTAGGTCTCTTCTGATTCCAAATAAATTTTAGGATTACTTTCTTTAATTATGTGAGGTATGTTATTGGTATTTTGGTTGAGATTGCATTAAATCTCACTCCAGAAAGAATGACCATTATCAATAAATCAACTGATAATAAATGCTGGTGGGGCTATGGGAAAAAGGGAACCCTTCATTGAAACTGGGAGCGGTTTCAGTACTGCTACCACTGTGACACTCTGAGGACTGGATTCCTTCAAAAACTAAAACTAGAGGTTGCACAGTTTGTAATAGCTAAATCTTGGAAACAGTCCAAATCTCCATCAACTAATGAATAGATAAAGAATATGTAGGTTTTTCTATATAGTCGAGTACTACAGTGGAGTACTACTCAACCATAAAAAGGATAAACTTGAGACATTTCTAGCTAAAAGAATGTACTTTGAGACCATACTCAAATGAAATAAGTTGAACAAATGTATAAATACCACACTTTATCTGGGTGTGAAAAACCAAAAGTATAAGTAAGGACCAAAATGTATAACAGATATTGTGAAATAGGAGCAAATATTCAAAGAAGAAGGGGAATTGGGAAGGTGGAAGATGGCAAAAGAAAAGGAAAAATGGAAACAAAGCTTCTATAAATAAATAAGAGAAGAGGGATGGAAGAGAGAGGAGGGGAATGGGAAAAAAAGAAGAATGAAGACATACCATGTACAGGTACAGATTCCCTATAGTGAATGTGATCATTATGTATATCTAAAAAGTACTGGGCTGGAGATTTAACTCAATGGTTCCAGTGCCTGTCTAGCAAGCGCAAGGTTCTGAGTTCAATCACCAATAACCACATGCAATAATGCCCCGCATGGTGATTCACACCTGTAGTTCCAGCACTCAGGAGGTAGAAGCAGGAGGATTGCTGTGTCTGAGGCTAGCCTGGGCTACAAAGTTAGCTCAGAGCCAGCCTGAACTGTAAAGCAAGGCCTTGTGAAAAAAAAAAAAAAAAGGTACCAATAAACTTAATTTTTTAAAAAGTGAATCACCAATTAGCAAAGAATTAAAGTTCATGAAAAGGGATCAAACAGAAATCCAGAACACAAAAATTCTACTGAAGGTATGGGCCAAAGAAGTGATCAACTTGAAAACAGAGTCAGAACTAGCAGATAGGGCTGATACAGGGGAACACATACTCAGACATCCCTTAAAAACAAGAGAACATCAAAAGTGGATCAGATATATGGTAGAAAATGCAAAGATGACTAATCATAGATTAATTGGGAATAGTGAAAAGTCAGAAAATAGCACAAATGGTATTAAAATCTTTTTACAGATACAAAAGCAGAAAACTTCAAATATGAGGAAAGCATTTAACACAGAGATAAACAAGTTATACATAACCCCAAATATCCACAATTAGAAAAAAATTTTCCACAATACTTCATAATGAAAATACTAGA
>PVIR01022779.1:11548-27897 GCA_004026965.1 Petromus typicus
AAAAAAAAAAAAAAAAATAGAAAATACTAGAAGTCAAACAAGTAGACAGGATCTTTAAAAAATATTAGAGAAAAGCAACTAGTCACTCCTAAATGTAAACTCTTTAGAATTACAGTAGTCTTAGCACAGGTCTTAAAGGCCAGGAGAGCTTGAGTAAAGTGTTTCAAACCCTAAAAGCTTCTGACTCAGACCAGTAATCTTACCAAAATATATCGCAAAATTGATGGAGAAATAAGATATTTCTGTGACAAAGATCTCCTTAAGAAATTCATGTTGGATATGGTGACACATGATGGTAATCTCAGCACTCAGGAGACTGAGGTAGAAGGATCACCATGAGGTCAAGGTCAACCTGGGAACAAAGTAAGTTCAAATCCAGTTTAAACATAATAAAAACCTCTGTCAAAAAAGAAAACAAAGAAAGAAATTCATGATTGTCAAAAAAGCATTCCAAACGATTCTCAAGAATAACCCAGAGACAATGAGGGCCTGGAATTTAGCTCAGTGGTTCCAGCATCTGCAAGCGCAAGGTCATGAGTTGGATGCCCTGGTAACCACATACAACAATGCTGGGCGTGGAGACTCACGCCCAGCAGCAATCAGTACCACATACCACAGTGCCGGGCATGGTGGCTCATGCCTGTAATCCCAGCATTTGGAAGACAGAGGCAGGAGGATTGCTGAGTTTGAGGCTTAGTTCAGAACCAGCCTGAACTACAAAGTGAGACACTGTCTCATAAAAAGAAGAAGAGAGACAATGAAATCAACAATGCCAAATATCTAAGAATATAGTAGGTAGGGTGAGTATCAAAGCAGAAGGGGAGGGCCAAGGATTTCGCTCAGTGGTTCCAGCACCTGTCTTGCAAGTGCAAGATCCCGGATTCGATCCTGGTAACCACATACCACAATGCCAGGCATGGTGACACACAACCACCAGCAATCAATACTACATATCACAGTGCCAGGCGTGGTGGCTCATGCCTGTAATCCCAGCAATCGGGATGCAGAGGCAGGAGGATTGCTCTGAGTTCAAGGCTAGCCTGGGCTACATAGTGAGCTCAGGACCAGCCTGAACTAGCAAAGCAAGACTCTGTTCAAAAAGAGAGACAGACAGACACAGAGAGAGAGGGAGAGAGAGAGAGAGAGAGAGAGAGATTTAAAAGGAAAAAAGAGGGCCAGGGATTTAGCCCAGTGGTTCTGGCACCTGCCTTATAAAGCTCTAGGGCCCAGTAATGCCAAGCATGGTGACTCATGCCTACCAGAAGTCAGTATCATATACCACAATTCCGGGTATGGTGGCTCACACCTGTAATCCCAGCACTTGGGTGGCAGAGGCAGGAAGATTGCTGTGAGTTCGAGGCTGGCCAGGGCTACATAGTGAGCTCAGGGCCAGCCTGAACTACAACGCGAGACCCTGTCTCAGAAAAAACAACAACAGAAAACTGGTATCATGGGTCTCTCTTCTCAAAGTAAAGTCTTTCCTTTTTGCAATTTTGACCCTTCAAAGGGTGGAAACTGGCAGATTTCTGTGATACCTTCAGCTCATCTTTCCAAGCCCTAACGTTGTAGAAGCTTCCTTTCTGGTCAAACTCAAAACTGTTTAAATCACTCAGCTGTCCCTTTTGCTTTTGGTTCTCGATGTAGAGCTGACTAAAAGACCCTAACAATAGCCACACCGCCACTTCAACATTAGACTGCTTTGAAATTTCTTCCTCCAGATTAGGTAATCTATTCCTCATAATCTGTGTCCCACAATGTATTATAGGGACATGAGCAAAATACAGACAAATTTTCTGCCAAAGCATGACACACATGGCCTGGAGTTCAACTGCCAATGAAGTCCTTCTTCCCAACTGAAAGCTTTTGAGCCTCATTACTGTAAATATTCTGATCTTCTGAGCTCTGACAAGAATCTCCTATGAAGCTCAACTCACAAGACTAAGGCTGCTTCTGCAAACCTTTCCAAATTCCTCCCCGAAGCCAATTCCAAAGGCTTCTGAACCACATAATCGGATGGTGTCACCACAACCACTCCACTTTCCTGGAACCCAAATCTGTCTCACTTACTTTCTTATCACTGAGACACAATACCTGACACCCACAACTCCGAGGAGGAAAGGTGTATTTCAGCTCATAGTTTGTAGAAGTCTCAGTTCATAGCCAGCTCCAAGGCTGAGCAGCATAGAGAAGGGGCATGGTAGAGAAGAAAGAGTTCATGGAATGGTGGAGGGAAGCAGAAAGAAAGGGAGGAAAGAAAGACGTACCTTTCCAGGCTACACCCTTAGATCACTGCACCGCCTACAACCAGGCTTCACCATCCAAATCACATTTCGCAATAAACACATCAGTGGGTTAATCCATTGATGGGTGTCATTCCTCCATGATCTAATCAGTCACCAAAACCCCATCTATGAGAGAATGAGGATTTGAGAGGGACATCTAGATATAAACCATAACAAATGCCCATGAGAAAAACGGAGTAAGCCCCCCCAAAATAACCAAATCATGCACCATAAATTCCTACAAAACACCGATCCAAATTCAGAGATAGTACAAGGCAAACTTTTATAAAGATCAAAACAGGAATTAATGAAATTGACACCAAAAAACAAGACAAATAATCAAAGAACCTTGAAAGAATAAGCAAAATAGACAAGTTTAGCCAATCTTACCCAAAAAAAGAAAGATAACTCAAATCAGTGCAATTAGAAATGAAAATGTGAAATCACAAAGAACACTCCCCAAATCCAAAGATTAGTAACTACTTGAATAAACTGTATACTACTAAATTGGATGAACTCGAAGAAATGGGCATAATCCTAGATATATGTGAATTAGTAAAAGTGAACTAAGAATATATAAAACACTGAAGATTCTAATAACAAACAGTGAAATGGATGCAGTAACAAAAAAAGAAAAAGAAAAACACCAACAAAAAGCTCAGGACCCAATGGATTCACCATTGATTTTTACCAGAAATTCAGAGATTTAATGCCAATGTTCTTTAATGAAAATGAAAGGGAAGGTATACTGTCAGTCATTCCTGGATCTTACCATTATCCTGATTCAAAACCCACAGAAAGACAGAGGTGAAAAGGAACATTACAGGCCAATTTCTTTAACATACATAAATCTAAAAATTCTTAACATGATATTGACAAACAAAATGAAACAAAACATCTTTAAAGATCATATTTATTTACCAAACAGAATTCATTCTGGGATACAAGGGCTCAATATTCACAAATTAATAAATGCAATGTATCACAAAGATAGGACAGAAATTACATGATCATCTCAGTAGACACAGAAAATCGAACATTCTTTCACGATTTTTTTTTTAAAAGAAGCCTTAAAGAAAATAAGTATGGAAAGACTTTCTCTCAAACTGATAAAAATCATATACCAGAAAACTACTGGCAGTGGCATATTAAGTGTGAAAACACTGATTTTTCTCTAAAATCAGTAACAGGAAAAAGATGTCCACTCACCAAGCCGGGGATTTAGCTCAGTGGTTCCGGCGCCTGTCTTGCAAGCACAAGGGCCCAGGTTCGATCCCCGGTTAACCATATACCAGACTGGGCATGGAGACTCATGCCCAGCAGCAGTCAGTACCACATACCACAGTGCCGGGCGTGGTGGCTCACGCCTGTAATCCCAGCACTCGGGAGGCAGAGGCAGGAGGACTGCTGTGATGTGAGTTGGAGGCTGAGCTCGGGGCAGCCTGAACTACAAAGCGAGACTCTGTCTTAAAAAAAAAAGATGTCCACTCACCATTCTTGTTCAGTATAGTACCCCAAATGTTAGCCAGAGTAATCAGGCAAAAGAAAAAAATTAAAAGGATATGTATAGGAAAGGAAGAAGTTAAACTATCGTTATTCACAAGTGACATGATCCTTTACTTAGAAAACCCAAAGCACTCCAGCAAAACAGTCCCTAGAACTAGTAAATTTAGCAATGTAGCAGAATAAAAAAATAAACTCACCAAAATTAATGACAATCTTGTACAACAATAGTGAACCTATACTGAGAAAGAAATTAGGAAAACAACAACATTCACAATAGCATCAAGAAAAGTTGAATACTTAAAAATTAACCAGGAAGTGAAAGACCTACAGAAATCTAAAGTATATAAAATATCTCCATGACAGGATTCTCCTAATCAAACACTTCTATGAAAGAGGAATCTGAGGAATCTCTGGAAATCAGTGCGGCAATTCCTAAAAAAAAAAAAAACTAGGATTAGACGTCCCATTTGACCCTGTTATTTCCCTGCTAGGTATATACAAAAAGAATTAAATACATCCTATCACAGGTATATATGTGCACCCATGTTTATAGCAGTTCATTTTGGGATTGCTAAATCTTGAAAATATCCCAAATGCCCATCAACTGAAGACTGAATAAAAAAGATGTGATTTTTTATTAAAATGGAGTAATATTCAGCCATAAAAATGATAAACTAGAGACATGTATACTCAAATGGATGTACAATGAGGCCATACTCATAAGTGAAAAAAACAGAACACAGATGTGTAAATATTGTATCATTTCTCTAGTATGATAAACTGAAGGTATAAATGAGGTCTAGTATGATAAGTATTGTGAAATAGGAAGAAAATATTCAGAAGGAAAAGAGAAAAGAGATAGGGGCTAGTAAAGAAGGGAAAGAAAAACTGATAGTAGAAGCAAAGAAATGGAAACAAAGCTTAAATATATATAGGACGTGGGGTTGTAGGGAGGACAGGAAAAGGGGAAAAAATGGGACTCGAGATACCTCATGTACAGGTATAAGCTCCCAATGTTGAATATGACCATAATATATATATCTAAAGTGTACCAATGAACTCAATACAGTAAAAAAAAGAAAGAAAGGGTATTCTGGGTGACCATGTATATGCTACTGCTGCCATTTTTATTAAACTAATGAATACAATAAAAATGGCTGATTCATCCTAATGTCCACTGGGAAAAGTACAGAAAGACCAGGATGAGCTCAAGTATTGAGTTTCACAGCTCAAGTACTTACTAAGTGACCCTGAAGGAGACCCTTATCTCCTATAGCCCCAGAGCTGAGATTGCTACAAACACATAATCATCTTGTGACCAGCTGAATTACTATGCAAATTAAGCTACCAGCCTCATAGAATATCTTTTGTTAAAGTGAGGATATTGGATAGGAAGAAATAGGATGCTAAAAGTTGAAATTGTAATGTGTAGGAAAACCATGATGAATCTGGGAACACTGAGCCTCTAATTTTGATGAGTCTTCTTTGCCTGCAGGAACAGTCTCTGTAACTGTAATGAGAATTGTTCGTCTCAGTAGATTAACTCTGAATTGCTCCAGAAAACTGCAATGGCTTCCCCTGGGGCAGTGACTGTGCAGACCAGTGTTGATTGTCTTCAGGATCAAACCCACGACTTCTCTTTGCTTCTAGAGTTATAACTAGACTGAAGTCCTAGGAGTTTCCTAAAGATGACATGCAAAATATCATCCATAATGGAGTATATTATACACTAAAAGAGCTACTTGATTTTTTAATATACATAAACAGAAGTCTGAGGAACCATATATAACAATGGATACTAAGTATGTGGGATAGTGGCAATAGTAATATGAAGGTGGATCAGAATTAAGTTATTGATATGGGCTTGCTAAACAGAGACTTTGCTTTTAATGCTGTAACTCTGCAATTTAGAGATATTTTTAACAGTTTGGCTCACTGGTTGGCAAAAACATGAAGCTAGAGGTAGCCCACAGTAAATGAGTTAGAAATGCCATACTTGCCTTTGCTTGTTGTACGAGAAGGGATTCAAAGCTTGGGGCAATTGAAATTTTAGCATAGATTTATTAGTTGAGATCTTCTCATGCAATCTCAGAATATCTAGAAAATATATCTGAGTCCCAATATTCCTAAAGAGTTCAACTATTGCTCGTCTCTATCATCCAGACCATAGAGGGGGAACTGCAGTCAATGAGTTCAGAGACTTTAACACCATGAAAGTAAGTGCATCCCAGGATGACAGAGGCTGAGTGGTAGCACTCCACTGCCTGACTCAGTAATCACGAGTCAGTTCCTTATAGCAAATACATTGTAGATTGTAGATTCATAATAGATCTAGTGATTCTGTTTCTCTGGAGAACCCTAATGCAATCCATAAAATCAGAATAAGTTATCCTATTTGTTCCTATGAACAAAGTATAATTTTCAACTAAAGCACAAAAATTTCCCTATGGTGATAACACTTTCTTCAATAATGGTATGGTATAAATGTTTTTCTGCTCCCAAAATGAGACTAAATCCCATTGTTATACATAGTTCCTCAGGCTTCTCTTTATGTGTATTAAAAAGTCAAAAAGTTTATGTATATAGGGGGCGGTAGGGTGGGTAGGGCTATGGGAAAAAATGAGAATTAAGTTGTGTCTTATACTGGTACAAATCCCCATTGTGGAGTGCAACCATGATGTGTATATGTAATGTACTAAAAAAGATTTCAATTAAAAAAAAATCAAGAAAGAGGTCCGGGCCTTTAGGGGAGATTAGATTATGAGTACTATGCTCTTCTAAGTGAGAATATTACCCTTATAAAAGAAGCTTTTACCCTTATAAAACAACTTTGTCTTTTCCACTCTGGGAGGATTCAGCAAGAAAAGTACCATCCTTAAGCAGGGAACAAGGCTTCACAAGTTACCAAATCTGTGGTGCCTTGATTTTAGACTTCCCTACCTACAGAATTACTAAAAATTTCTGTTTATAAATTACCCAGTCTAAAGTACTTTCTTACAACACCAGAATGGAATAAGATATTTGGTTCTTCACTCTTTTTATGCCAGCTACCTTTTGCTTTATTAAATGTCCCCACTAGAGGGTAGCATTTGACCAGACTATTATGGGAATTGTAAATCTATTTTAAACTTTTATAACCTTGCCTTTATAAACCTGAAACGACCCATTATTCCAAAACAATAGTTCTTTTGACACCATATCTTTCCATTTAAATTCATATTGAGTTTTCACGTTAATACAAAATCAGTTTAACCTTCAAAAGACAGAAAAGAAAGAATGCCTTCCTCTGTACCCACAATTAAGGATGCTCATTTCACAATGGCAAGTATGTCACTTTCCCTACTGAGTTTAAGGCCTCATGTTAGTGGTGACTCCAGCAAGATGACAGAAATAAGATTCTGAGTGTGAACCTCCTCCTAGATATAGCAGTTTTTAACAACTGTCAGTGCACAAACATACCTTCAAAAGAGCTAAAGAATCCAGGTGGGAGATTACATCACCTGAATATAGTACAGAAAAGAGGAAAGACACTTTGGAGAATGTCACACTTTCTCTGTCACTCCTCCCCCAAGCCTGGACAGTGCCACACAGAGAGGTATCTTCATGGAGGGGAAGGAGAATGAAATGAGCACCATGTTAGTCGAAGTACTTGATATAATCAGCTTATGAAGAGGAAAGATATATTTGGGCTCATAGTCTCAGCTTAGGGTCCACTGGCTCCATTGTTTTGGGCCTGTATTGAGACAAAACATCATTGCGGGGAGTAAAGAATGGAGCAAAGCTGCTTACTCCATGGTAGCCAAGAAACAGAGGGTGGAAGAAGCCAGGCTCCCAATATCCCTGTCAAGGCCACACACCAGTGATCTAACTTGCTCTCACTAGGCTCCACTTTCAAAAGGTTCCACCACTTCCCAATATTGCTGTCAGCTGAGAATCATTTAGGATTGAAATGATAACAGCACCTGACTTTGTGTTGGACCCCAGCACCACTTCCAGTACCCCCGTGAAATCTAGCACCAGGCCAGCCCCTGTAGCTCCATACTTCAGGCCAGTCTTATCCCCATCCAGGATCAGGATGCAGTCTTTCTCCTACAAATAAAGAAAAGGTATGTGAAGTATTCACCAATGTTACTAATCATCAAAGAAATGTAAATTAAGACCACAATGAGGTATCACCTCATACCTTTAGAATGAAAATAAAAAAGACAAGTACTGGTAAAAGTTGTATAATAAAAGAAATCTTATGTACTTTAGGTGGGAATGTAAATTAGCATACCTTAAGGAAAACAAGGTTCTGCAACAAATTAAAAACAGAACTACCACCAATCATGGTGGTACATGCTTATAATCACAGCTATCCAAGAAGCAAAAGCAGAAGGATCACAAGTTCAGGGCTAGTGTAGGCAACTTAGTGAGAATCTGTATCAAAATAAAAACTTTCAGGGCCAGGGATTTAGCTCAGAGGTTCTGGTGCCTGCCTTGCAAGCACAAAGGCCCAGGTTTGATCCCCAGTAACCACATACAACAATGCCAGGCATGGAAACACGCCCACCAGCAATCAGTACTACATACCACAGTGCCAGGAGAGGTGGCTTACATCTATAATCCCACCACTTGGGAGACAGAGGAAGGAGGATTGCTGTGAGTTCAAAGCTATCCTGGGCTACATAGTGAGCTCAGGACCAACCTGAACTGCAAAGCAAGACCCTGTCTCAAAACAAATAAAAGATAAACCTATAGAAGCCAAGAGTAGGATGATCCTTACCAGGTAATGGAGTGATGGGTTAGATAGAGCAAAGCTGCTGAAAGGGTACAAAATTTTTATTATGATTTGCATCTAAAATGTACCTCAAGAATCTCACCATTCATCCATTGATAAGTTCTGTAGCTAAATATTCTGTTAAACAGTGGGACCTAGCTGGTGTTGTAGCAAGGGTTAATGCCAAGGTACTCAGGTGCACCACTTAGACTGAGGCTTGATCTGGCATTAAAGTCACATCATACCACAAGTAAGTGAAAGTAAAGATAGCTTTATTACAAAGTTAAGCAATAAGAATAGTAAAAGGAAAATCACTGGCCAGGGTAGCAGCTTGGCTCAAAACCTGAGGACAACTGGGGAAATCCCAAGACAGCTGGTGGTCGGAGTCCCACTGGACAGAAATACATCACCAGTTGGAGTAGCAACCCAGCTCAGTGCCCAAGGCCAACTGGAGAAATCCCAAGAGGGCAGCTGGTTGTGGTCCCAGAATTCCTACATAGTTCTAAGACCCTCCCTAAGTCCACTTTATCCTTGCTGGCTTATGTAGCATGTTACTCAAAGGTGGCCTCATGCCAATAGGGCTTGTGTGTCTTAAAAGGTGGCTACTCTCAAATCTGGCTAGGAGCTACGCAGAGTGCTTATACCAAATATTTCAGGTTAAGGTGTTTATTCTCTTAAGGGCAGACTCTTAGAGAGTAACCAGTCCTCCTAGAGCCCAGTACATACACATGTCACACTTTGGTCACATGAATCTGAGTAACTCTTTCTGTGCTCCCTTTCAGTTAGAGGTGGGTCACTGAGCACGTTACTTGAAAGAGTATGTTCTTGACACTGGATCCTCCCTCTCCTCTCCTCTTCTCTCCTCCCTTCCCCTCTTCACTCCTTGCCTCTCTCCTCTTTCCTCTCTTTCCTCTCTTTCCTGTCTCCCTCTCCTTCTCCCTCTCCTTCTCCTTCTCCCTCTCCTTCTCCCTCTCCTTCTCCCTCTCCTTCTCCTTCTCCCTCTCCCTCACCTTCATGGCCACCATAAAGCAAACAGCCTCCCTCTGCCTTTCCACTACATCATTCCTGTCTTGGAGCCAGCCAGCCAACCATGCAGGGACTAAAACAAACCTTTACTACTTTAACTTGAGGGTGCTGGGCATTTTGTCCCAGCAACATGAAAGTGACTAATGCAGTTTCAGTTCAAGAAACTGAATAAGATCAGAAGATCTATTGGTGACTATAGTTAACAATAATGTATATTTGAAAATTGCTAAAAGAATATATCTGAAATGCTTCAATTATACATAAGAAAATAATGAATATATCACTTATTTTGTAGAAACCATGTAAAAATATACTTATATAAAATTGTATACCATAAATATAGATGATTTTTATATAAATTACATCTCAATAAGATAAATTAAGAAATGTGAAATGTAAAATAAGAGCAATTCAACATGGCTGAATAAAGGAGGAGCCACATTGGAGTTGATCAGAGAAAATAATCTAAAAACACAGGTATTAAAAGAAAAGGAGGGACATATATCATGATGACAAAACCAATCTGAAAAAAGAGACTAATAGATCAGATAAAACATAGACATGGGACTTCATAACTCAGCATATCAGCCCATCATGCTACCAGTAGCACGGAAGCAACAAGGAAGAATTGCCATAATGAGAAGTCCCCAAAAACTGATGGGAAATGTCCAGCTGACTCAAGCCACACAGGACAGATTTGGGAGAGCGGCCTCTTGTCTCTTCAGTCCTCCTCCGCACAAAGCACACTGCATCCCACCAGCAGCTTTCACTGTAGCTGCGAAACACAGAACCAGCCACATCTCTGTTCCCTCCACATCTGAAGGGCTGCCAACAACCCCCTTTATTCCACTTAAAGTTGAGACTGCAGCTCATCTGAAAAAAGTGACTTGTGACCAGCTCTTTGAGACGCCTTCAGGACTTAGGGATAAGTCCTTCAGGACCTTAGCAAAGGTGATTAACCCCAGGAAAAGAGATCAAAGAGGACTAAGGAGCACAGCCCTCCACCCCAACTCTGGGAAGGATGAAGAGGTGCCAGAGGGGGTGAAATAAAGGACATCTTTCAAAGATTGAGTGGAGCCAAATGTGCATGTGCCAACTATACACAAGAGAGGAGCAGTCCTGGGCTGTCACTCCCTACCTGAGGGTGTCACAGAAACCCACAGTAAAGAGGCCTGGGTGAGCCGGACAGAGATAACCAAAAAGCTATTGGCTCAAATTCATACTCACACCTGGCAGGGATACATAGCACAGCTCTGGGACCCTGCCTGCCTTGGACACTACCATAGAATTGTGGGCTCCAGAGGACTAGATTTTATTCAAATTTTTATATTATTTTTCTTTCCTTGTTGGTTTTGTTTCCTTTTTCTGTCAGCTTTTAAAAGTTTTTACCTTTATATTTATCTTGTTCTACTCATCCTTCTTTCCTCAAGTATGTCTCTTGAGTTTATGATATTTTCACATGACTGAAAATCACCTCATGTTTATCTGGTTTCTTTCAATTTCCTTTTGCTGTACTCTTCATGCTTTCTTTCCTGACCACTTCTCTAGTTTCCCAAACCATCACTGATCATCTGCTCCATCTACTACATATCTACTACATTTCCTTTCATTTATCTTTCTGTTTTGTCCCCTAGCTCACGTAAATTTCTCCCAGAGGGTAAAATCTCTCCATTAAAGGAAAACTTATTGAAAACAAGTTCCTGCTTTATGTTAGATTGTGTATATATAACTGTAGATCTTGCTCTTATGGTTAAAGGAATCACATTAATAGTTACCACAATTTGTCAGTTTCGAGGCTGTGCTTGAGGTTATGGATATTGCTAATTGTACTACTTTAGTCATGATGTCACACCCGTTGTAATTAATTATTCTCCCTTGTATGACAATACTGAGATTGTCTGGGACCATCATAACTACCGCAGTAGTCGAGTATCAAAGGACTGGGTGCTGAGCCAAATAAATAGCAACTCCTGATATTTTCGTATTTTATTTTTCCCTTTCATTGAGTTTAATGGTACATATTAGGTATGCATTATGATCACATTATGATCACATTCATCAATAAGAATTGTTATCTGTACATGATGTGTCTACTCTCATTTTTTCCCATTCTCCTGCCCTCCATACAACCTCCTACCCTCTATATACATAAGCTTTGTTTCTGTTTTTTTATCATCAAATTTTTTCTTTCCCTCCTTTGCTTTCCCTTGCCCCCATTTCTCCTTTCCCTCTCAACACTTTCTTCTTATTTCACAATACCTACAAACATTCTAGAACTCATTTACATCTTCAGTTTCTTATACCAGAGAAATAATACCACATTTACACATCTATATCCTACTTATTTTACTAATAAGTATGGCTTCAAGGTGCATCCATTTACGTATAAGTGACTCAAACTTATCACTCTGTATGGCTGAGTAAGCTCAATTTTTTTTCCCTGAGACAGGGTCTCACTTTGTAGTTCAGGCTGGCCCTGAGCTCAGCCTCCAACTCACATCACAGCAATCCTCCTGCCTCTGCCTCCCAAGTGCTGGGATTACAGGCGTGAGCCACCACGTCCGGCACTGTGGTATGTGGTACTAGTTGTTGCTGGGTGTGAGTCTCCACGCCCAGTATTGTATGTGGTTACCTGGGATCAAACTCGGGGCCTTTGTGCTTGCAAGACAGGCTCCAGAACCACTGAGCTAAACCCCCGGCCCTCCTTTTTTTTTTAAAAGTACATCTTCTTTATTCGATCTCCAGTTGATGGGCATCTGGGATGTTTCCAAAATTCAGCTATTGCAAACTGAGTGTAGTATGGGTGTACATAAGTTGCTGTGTTCTAATGCTTTTAATTCCTTTGTGTATATACCCAACAGGGAAACAGCGGGGTCAAATGGGATCTCTAATACTAGTTTTTGAGGAATCTCTACACTGATCTCCACAGTGATTGCACAAGTCTACATTCTTACCAACAGTGGAGAAGGGTTCCTTTCCTCCCACAGTTCCATCAGCATTAATATTGGAAAGCTGGAATCTTGGGGTAAACACAAAGACCAAGAACCACATGTGCCCAGAAGATATCTCTGAGAAATAGACATTTCCCAGGGAAGCCTTATTCCA
Source organism: Petromus typicus (assembly GCA_004026965.1). Taxonomy (NCBI): domain Eukaryota; kingdom Metazoa; phylum Chordata; class Mammalia; order Rodentia; family Petromuridae; genus Petromus; species Petromus typicus. The sequence continues at coordinate 24,227 of PVIR01022779.1, forward strand.
AATAAGCAAAGATCACACCCTCTCCATTGTGGATACTGGGATCAAAATGACCAAGGCCAACTTGATCACTAACCTTGGCACCATCACCAAGGCCAAGGCCTTCATGGGAGCTTTGTATTCTGGCATTGATATCTCCACAACTGGCCAATTCAGTGGGGGATTCTACTCTGCATAGTTGGTTGCTGAGAGAGTGACTGTGCTCACCAAGAATAGCGATGAAGAGCAGTACTCCTGGAAATCTTCAGCAGGAGGGCCCTTTAGTACTGTTGGGTCCACCAACAGTGAGGACTGACACAGGTGAACCTATGGGTCAATGAACAAAGGTCATTGTGCATCTGACAGAAGACCAGATAGTGTATTTGGGAGAAAAAATAATAAAAGAAATTGTTAAGAAATATTCAGTTTAATGGCTTATTTTATTATTCTTTCTGTGGAGAAAGAATGAGATAAAATGAGTGATGATGAAACTGTGCCCCTGTCCTTAGCCTCAGTCTGTGGGACCCCTAAACACATGCAAACAAGATTTCTAGGATTATCAAGCTGGGTCTTTGTATTAATGAAAATGATCCCATTGCTGACAAAAACACTTCTGCTGTCACTGAAGAAATGCCACCCCTCAAAGGAGATGATGACACATCACTTGTGTAAGAAGTTGAATAAGTTCTGTCCAAAGAACAACTGGGATATGTGCTCAGTACTTTACTTTCATTTTCACTGGTTATATAATTCTCAAGGATTTTTTTTGTTAACATAAGTCTATGTGGCATGATAATTGCTTAAGAATATAAGATATTTTATATTTCTAAATTATACTGTGATACTTTAGAGATGAAAGAAGAGCTAGCAGTGTTTTCACCTTGGTTTATTTTAATATGTTGAGATGTTTGCAATCAGACATGTAACTTACTATTAACTTTGTGAGGTCTAAAGTGTTTAGTGATCAAGCTAGATCCTTAGTAGGCAAAAACTATCTCTGAAGTGCTGAGATAACTTGATATTTGAAGGAATATCTGTAAAAATAGCTTGAATTTTCATCTTGTGGGATCTTTTTTCTTTAATTTTTTTATTTTAGTGTGAAATAGTATATTTTATTTACATATCATGATCTCACACAACAGTGACAATTTATACCACTATATGACATGACTTGAGTGTCATTTTTTTTCCCATTCCCCTAATGTAAGATCTTCTTTTTAAAACTTTTCCCCTTGCAGGTTCAATCCTGCATGAACTATGTCGCTGTCTTTGGGGGTAATGAAAATTCGGACCGGGAGGGATGAAGTGAACGGAATCATACCACAGATTCTGAGGAGAGTTTCAGAGAGCACTTCCATTTTATCAAGCAATGCGCACACTTATAAAGCAAATGGCATGGGGAGTAACCATATGAGTCGGTTGCAGAGAGGTGGGTGGTTGTATGGGGCACCTATAGATTGACTGTGTGGTTTTGGCTGAGTAGAAGAGTCATGACAAAGCGGGCAGGGCTGTCAAGCTTAGATTTTGCCTTCAGTACTAGACTTCTAGAAATAAGTATGTTAAACAGAAAAAACTCGAGGCTGGGGATTTAGCTCAAGTGGTACTGTGCCTATGCACAAGGACCCCATTACAAAGAAAAAAAAAGTTATTTTTTTGACACAGGGTCTCCCTTTGTGGTTCAGGCTGACCCTGAGCTCAGCCTCCAACTCACATCACAGCAATCCTCCTGCCTCTGCCTCCCGAGTGCTGGGATTACAGGCATGAGCCACTACGCCCGGCACTGTAGTATATGGTACTGATTGCTGCTGGGCGTGAAATTCCACATCCAGTCTGGTATGTGGTTAACCGAGGACCAAACCCCGGGCCCTTATGCTTGCGAGACAGGTGCCGGAACCACTGAGCTAAATCCCCAGCCCAAGAAAATATTATTTACAGGAACGAACTAGACTTCCTAGATATACAGCAATGCTGTTTGAAAAATAACTTGGGACAAGGCCTGTGAATAGAAATGGAGTGCTCAGGTAACATTGTGCTTTAAGAGATAACAGATACAAATAAACATTATAATTTTTAAGAAAAAAAAGCTATCAGGGCTGAGGATGTAGATCAGTGGCACCCTGTCTGCCTAGCAAGCGCAAGTGCCTGAGTTCTATTCCTGGGGCAAGAAAAAAAAAGCTGCTGGATAAAAGAAACAAATCCCATACAAAGGAAAGTACATCACAGCAGTCACCTCAAAGCAAACCTTTAAGTCAAGAGGAACTTGGAGCAAAATATTGCAGGTTCTGAAAGAAAATAACTTCTACTCCAGACTTGCATACCTTGCAAATCTGTCTTTCAAATTCACTGGAGAAACTATCCATCCATCTATTGGGGAGCATAGAGGCCACTTCCAAGATTGTCCACGGGGAACTGTGCTGCTGTAAGCACTGGCATGTGTCATACTTTTGTCATGGCCAAGACAGAACAGCAGACAACAGAGTTAGAGGAGGAAAGGTTACTTCGTTCACCGTGTGTGCAGGCTTTAGTCCGTACCCTGCTGGCTCCAACGCAGGCGGCATCGACGGGGGCAACATTCCACGGTGAGCAGAAGGCAGCAAACTAGCAAGTGAAGTGACCAGCAGTGACACTGGCAGCTCTCCTCTCCTCTCCTCTCCTCTCTCTCTGTCTCTCTTATCTCTATCACTCACTCCTCTCTCCCACTCTCTCTCTCTCTCTCTCACTTTTCTCTCTCTCTCTCTCTCTCTCTCTCTCTCTCTCTCTCTCTGTGCCCCTATGGTGGGTAAGACTCACACCCTTAATCCCACATCACACTGAGAATGAATCTTACCATCACATCCTTGATTCGAGCAGCACACACCCTTGGCTGGGCCACCTCTGAAAGGCCACCTGTGAAAGCAGGATGCTTTGGGGAACATCTAGACCCAAAGGACACCAGTGTGCCTGTATCACTGTAACATGATGACCCTAACTCTTTTGGAAAGATACCTAGAAGGGGATAGCTGGATCAAATGGAATTTCTTTTTTTTTTTTTTTAAGGTTTTTTTTGAGACAGGGTCTCCTTTGTAGTTCAGGCTAGTCCTGAACTCAGCCTCGAACTCAGCAATCCTCCTGCCTCTGCCTCCTGAGTGCTGGGATTACAGGCGTGAGCCACCATGCCCGGCATTATGGTATGTGGTACTTACTGATTGCTGGTGGGTGTGAGTCACTACGCCCGGCATTGTGGTATGTGGCTACCCGGGATCAAACCCAGGACCTAGTGCTTGCAAGGCAGGGACCAGAACCACTGAGCTAAATCCTTGGTCCAGAATTTCTGCTTTTAGCTTTTTCCGCAATTTTCATACTGGTTTCCACAATGCTTGCACAAGTTTACATTTCCAACACCACTGTAGGAGGGTTCCTTTTTCACTGCAGCCACCGCAGCATTTGTTATTATCCTCTGATTTCTTCATGACTGCCAATGTTTCTGGAGTAAGGTGGAATCTCAGTGTTACTTTCATTTGCCTTTCTCCAGTGCCCAGCGAAGTTGAACGTTTTTGATGCATACGGTGGCCTTTTGTATTTCTTCGTCAGGGAGCTGATGGCACTTCCCACTGCCCATTTTGTATTGATCTTCTCTGAGACGGGGAGGCTCTAGCTTTTCAGCTCTCGATATATCCTCGGTATTCGTCTTCCTTCCAAGTAGGAGTTGGCGAAAG
>PVIR01022780.1:0-27815 GCA_004026965.1 Petromus typicus
GTGTGTGTGTGTGCATGTGTGTGTTTCAGCTCCTCTCTTGTAGTCTATTTTCTTCTGCCCTTTGCCCTCCCCTTGTCTCGGCCTCCTTTCTCCCCTCTCCTCTCTGTTCCTCCCACAAAAGTGGAAAACACATGCTCAGTCCTAGGCAAACATTAACCCTGGGCGATGCCTTCGAGAAGGGGCATAAATCCTAGGAGAGTGAGAAGGGAGGACCCAGAACTAGAAGGGCAGGAGGCAGGTCTGGTATCCGGGGTGGAGCTGTTCGGCCACTAGAGTCACCTTGGGCTGCACAGTGTACCCTGCTGGGGGTGGGAACAGTAAAGGGACAGATGCCTGTGACCTGTGATGAGGCTCCACCAATAAGCACATCCCTAGAAGCCTGTGCTGGTCCTTAAGACAGTCCTAAATTGGGGGCTGAGCCCCTGAGTGCGCAAAGGGAACGAGTGGCTACTTTGGAACTCTCCATACGTGAAGGAAGCATGCTCATGTCCATCTTGCGGGCCTGGACAGACATGCCGAGGACATGCAGTGCCTCCTTCCCCGCAGCCAGGGCCTTCTGCTCCTCTCAGGCCCGGGCCATTGCTCTGGGGTCCTGGTGCTGAGCTAGCGTCCCTGCTCACCCTGGGCCCAGGGCCCAAGCTGCTCTGTGGAGTGGGGAATTTAAACGTTCACATCTTGGCACCACCTGGACCAGGCTAGATGCAAGAGGGGAGCGCTGTGCAGTGTGCAGTGGCCCATGGGCTGGGCCGCCAGGGCGGGTTCGCAGGCTGTTAGGGAGCGGGGAGGACTGACTGGAACAGGCATTCTCTTCTGAACTTCCTCTAACCTTGCCTGAGCAAGCCAGGCCCCCAAAGCCATGAGGTTTGCAGTGCAGAGTCCAGGTGGATCAGGCCTGTGAGACCCCAAACAGGTCACTGAACCACCCCCACTTCTCCTTACCTCCTAGACGGTGGTTCCTGTAGCTGATGGTACAAGGTGAACCATTATTTAATTAGGCAGAAAATATAAAGTTTGAGGAAGAAATTAGACCATAATTAAAGAGAGTTTAATTTTCAGCTTTCTTGAGAGACAATTTAATCAGGGTTTGCTTTTGTTGTTATTGTGTTTGTCTTGTGTTTTTGAGTCCAGAGATGCACTTTTGCTGAGCTATTCCCTGGCCCTTTTATTTTATTTGTTGAGACAGCACCTTGATAAATTGCCCGGGCTGGCCTGGAACTTGTGATCATTCTACTTCAGCCTTGGAGTAAGTGGGATAACAGGCAGCCCACACAATTGGCTCAAAGGACGTTTTAAAGGCTCCCCATTTCCCATAGCCCTCACACCTCTTCCCAGCCCTTTTGCTGAGATAGGAAGAGCCAGGTACTTCCTGTGATAGCTCAGATCAACTGGCTTTACTACAACTCACAATAATGACTGCTTATGTTTACTAGGTGTTAGGCACCGTTTCAGGTAAATGACTTTCTCTAATTCTCACAACGACTCAGCAAGTTAGGAGCCATTACTCTCATTTTATTGATAGTCACTCTCTGCTTAGCTTATTCTAGGAATAAGCCTTATTGCCTAAGAAATTCGCCCCGAAAATGAGAATTCTCCCTTTAAAGACCTAAGTTTGTACAGTTGGGCTCAGCCCCCATCCCACCCCAAGGCTAGGAATTAGAACCCCAGGCTTCACACCAGGATTCTCCAATTTGAGGCCTTAACAGGTATTATATGAGAAGCTTTCTTCCAATAAAACATATTTTCTGCTAGCTCTTTGGGATCTAGAGTTGGAGAGTGGAATAAATTCCTGGAAGGGTGGGTGTGATTTTCCCAGAAAGGGCACAGACAGCCACTTTCATTCCCAGGGCTGTGAAGCTCTGGCTGGAAATGGATTTCTTTGCGGTGGATCTGTGAGGTACTAGGGATGTTAGGTTCCAGAAAATCAGAGCTCACACTTAGGGTCACAAAATCTTGGGCATTTACTTGCCAAACTCCATAGATGTTACCCCCAAGGATTCCCCTCCTCCGCCCCTTCTCTCTAAGAGCAGAAAGAAACCCATTCTAGGGCTCTTGCAGGAAGTCTTCAGGCCCTCGCGTCCGGCCCCTTTCAACATCAAAGCCCCCCTGAGAGCAAAGGACTTTGCAAAGATTCGAAAAGCTCGGGCTCCTTATCGCGTCCTCGCTCACTGCCGAGCGGGTCGTAAATTCCGAGCCTTCGCGGCCGCCCTCTCTCCCCTCCACTCTTCTGGGCCCAAGGTCTCAAAGGACAAACCTCTCCCTCCTTGTCCCGTCCCCGGTCCCCCCAAGATAGAGGGGCGCGAGACTGGGGACTTGCTAGAAAGGCGCAGTGTGCGCCCCTGGCCGCCGGGGCGGGGTCCCTGCTCTGGGACCAGGCTCCCCTCCCTCAGCCCCCTCGGGGCGGGGCGGGGAGGAGGCCGGACTGGGTCTGCGGCCGCGACCCACCGACAGCAGCGCGCAACCCCGCGCGCCCTCCCCGCCGTGCCGGCGCCGGCCGCGCCTCCAGCGAGCGTCCGCGCTTCTCCGCAGGCCAGGAGGGCATCCTGCGCTGCCACCCGGACCTGGCGGGCCGCGAGCTGCAGCGGGGCACGCTCACCGCCGAGTCGCAGGGCGAGCAGAGCGGCGCGGGCCTGACGAGCCTGGGTGCAGACGAGCGGCTGCGGCTGGCCGAGCTCAACGCCAGCTACCGCGCGCGCTTCGGGCTTCCCCTTCGTGCTCGCCGCGCGCCTCAGCGACCGGGCGGCAGTGCCCCAAGAGCTGGCTCCCGACTGCACTGCCCGCCGGCACAGGAGCTGCGCACCGCGCTGGGCGAGGTGAAGAAGATCTGCCACCTGCGCCTCGCCGACCTTCTCGGCGCGGAGCGCAGCGCGGGGACCCCGGACGCCTGACCGGATGCGACGCGGCAGCGACCTGGCGCGGCGGCCGCTCTGCGGGAGGCTGACCTGGTCCTGGAGCGCCGTCCGTGCACGCGCACGAAGGAAGTGGACAAATGAAACAGTCATTCCAGTAACGAGCCCCGGTCCACCCACCCACGCGCGCACGGGTTGCCAAATCCACAGCTCAGTACTTTGCCCCGACTCGTCCCGCTCCCTGCCTCCGCCCTCGCTCTGCGGTCTGAGGACCCGCCGGCACTCATGGACCCCGCAGCGCGCATCCTGCTCTTGTCACCTCTCCTCGCTGAGTCCGAGCAGTGAAGCAAAACGAATGGAAGCCGCATCATTTTCCACAGCACTTTGTCTGTTGACTCGTTTGTTTTACTTTTCCCTCTCATTTGCAGCGCCTGACATTTCTATGCCAGCCGAAGCGCTTTCTCTCCCTGAGGCTCCTGTGGCCGGCAAAGAACTGGCCCAGGTCGGGCCCGCCTGGGTGGCTGCGGGGAGGAGAGGGGTGGACGGGGAAAGCTCCGCGCAGGGCCGTGTCGCGAAGGCGCCCCATGGTGACCGGCGAAGTGGCTGCGTCTGGGGAGGGGTGCCATCTCCTAGCTGCAAGGGCCAGGAGCTCAGGAGCAGGTGGACAGACTCCTGGTCTCTAAAAAGCTGCTCTTGGGGTGAACTGCGTTGTCCTGGAAAATGATCAGTTATTTTAAAAATAATAATGCTCACTGGGGCAGAACTAGGTGTTGTAGCCCCGAAGATGAAGGGAGTCCTTCCATAGTGCCGATAAAATGGAGGGGGTCTGTGCTGCAGAAATCCTTCCCTTACAGCGGGCCGGCTTTGGGAGATTGCCACTTTGGGCTGTAAAGGGGAGTGGGGTAGCTTCCGGAACAACGCCAGAGTGACCACTTCGGAATCGACGCGAGCACCGGGCAGGAGGAGCTCAACACATCCGTATTCTTCTCTCTTTTTCTCTCTCGCACACATAACAAACCCCAACACATACTACTGCTTAGACTTGTCCAGACAAAGGAGAAACGAACCATACATCCCTGTCCTCCCTCACACAGGGTGAGGAGTGAAGGCAGAGTCAACTCATTAGAGACAAGGACTTCCGTTAGCATTTAGCCTTGTTCCTGGCTAGCTACTGTAGCAAAACCACACTCAGATGCACACGCACACATGCATGCACAGGCACACAATCCCGCAAACCAAACACAAATATCCTCTTTTTTCAAGTCCTGCTGGTAATGCTCTTGCTTCTGAGGCAGATGGTGCACAGAAATAAACCCTCCTTGGAGTGGTAGGGATTTTAGCAGAGGAACTTCTATCCTCACTCATCTCACTTGCCCAGCTCTCTTCTAGAAGTGCCAACTGTTGGCGTGGGTGAGAGGGTGGCTGCCGCCAGCACCTGAGGCCGTCAGTACCTCTAAGTGTGGGAGCACCAGGTGCACTGGGGGAGGGTGTGAGGAGGGCCCTCCACTAGCTCCTGTAGAGAGGGCCCCCAGGTAATGATGCTGAGCCCTTGGCCTGGGGTTTGACGCCCGCCCACTCTCCAGGGTAACTTTGGGGGTTTCCTGACACACAGGAGCACCTGCTCCTTGATAAAGAGGATTTTTTTTTTGGTCTTGTACTCAGGACCCAAATACTACAAAGAAACCTACGCAGAATAACCCACTGATACTTAAATCACCCTCCTCAGGCATGGGGTGAATCCAAGGAGTTGATAAGTGGGTCCTAACACGCTGAATCCAAGCCCTCTAGACAATGTAGATGTGTTCAACATAAGGTGTGAGAGATTCACCTGGATTTCCAGCCCTGGTTTTATCGAGAGTTTAGACTTGGTCAGGACTTCTCCGGCAAGGCCAGGATGTCTCCAATTACAGAGTTACGTTTCAATAGTTCAAAGCTTGTCCGGGAAAACTGTTTATTCTTGGAGGAAAAGGTAAGGGGGCAGGATGGATCAGTGGGCTACTTGGAGTTGGGGGTTGGTGGGCTGAGGATAGGAGATACATCTCTGCTGAGGTCTCCTGAGAGGAGCGCAGACAGCGGGTGAGCGTGGGAGGCGGGGTGTGGGCGCTGTCTCAGAAGCTCTGAGCTGAAGGCCACGGGTGGCTCCTACTTTCCACGTAGGGAAGCCATGGTTGTTTCTCTCATTGGAAAGCCTCCTGTGATCGCCAGGTATAGCAAAGCCCTTTTCTTCTGCCACATCTTGTGTGACACGCCCTTTGCCAGGCGCAAATGCTTTCTCCCTTCGGCTCTGGGCTCTGGTGCGCAGGATGCGGGACATGAACCCTGGCCACAGCGATCGAATCAGCCCACTTGTTCTCCATCGCAGCCCGCAAACTTCAGAGGGCACTGAAGTGATGGTGCCCCTTCCAGGATGAACAATTAGTATTTTATTCACTAATTCATGAAATAAAAGAGAGAGAGGGAGGGAGGGAGAACACACACAAAATGAAAACCACAGTAGCAAAGCTACCGAGTTGAAAGGCAAAAAGCCTGATTTGGTTTCTGCAACCCCCTCCCCCTCGCCCCCCCCCTGCATCCTGCCACACATATACACCTTTAGGAGGTGAGGGGTGGCTTCCCTGATTTTTGAGTCATTTTGGAACATCCAAGGCAATCTGGTGACTGAGGTGCGCAGCGCAGTGGAGCTCAGACTAGCGACTCCCGAGCCCAGCTGCAGCCCGTCATGTCATCCACTCGTGTAACTGGGACATGAAATGAAGCCTTTAAAACGTATCCAGACTTTTTGGTCTGAGTGGCAAAAAGGACCCACAGCTACTAATGTGGGAACAAAGGAAGGGAAAAAGGACGACACCAAATCCGCCTGTGACTTTCTCTCCTTGTAACTGGACACGTCTCCCAACATCAGCCAGAGGGTATCCATTCTGATTCAAAAACACAGAAGAACACTTGGCAGAAAGCGTTTCCTGTTAAGAAAAAAGTAGGTGGAGACCTGCTTTGTCACTTGGAGAAAAATCTAGGATGGAATTTATGGAAAATTTACTACTCAATAAAATAATAAACTGCAGTTAATGGGTGCCTGTGAAACAGAAATAAATAGTATTGTGAAAGTGGTCAGAGTTGCAAGGATGGCAGAACCTGCTTGTCCTGGTGCCCTTGGGAAGAGGGTGGGGTTGGTTCCTTCGTCAGGCTGGTTGGTTCTGCGCTGGGGGATAGGTTTTCTGGTGGCACCAACAGGAACAGTGATAGTTAACATCTGTGTGGGCTGCTGTGGCTGTGAATAATGCACATGTAGTACTGGGGCTTGGACCATCGAGCTGTGCAGTCTAGGGCAGTCATCTAACCTCTTTAAGCCCCAGAATCTCCTGAATAAGGCAGATGGACACGCAGACTCTAAGATCCCCTCTAGGGAAAACAGTTTGTCAATAGGTGCAGTGAAGCAGGACAGCAAAACATTTGTCTGAGCTCCTTCCCTTACCAGCCGCTTAGCTACCCCACAAGGCTTCCTGGGGACATATTTTCATATGACAAACAAAGGCCATTGTGGGCACGAGACAATGGTGAGTGAACAAATGTTAATTGAACATCTTCATGCCAAGCCACATGGTAAATTTGGCCGGTCCGCAGAGCCTGGTTCTTCTACCATCAGTCAGTTTCTTTGGTGATGAGAGCCCCAGCTCTGCATGAGGGTTCCAGTCCATGAGATATCTCCTCTCAAGAGAACCTCATTTCAGAGCAATGAAAATAAGGGACTATTATTTGTTGCATAACTTCCACCCAGTGAAAAAAATCAGATTTCTGTATATAATCACTACTATTTCCCTAAGTCTTTATTTTCTTTGATTCCCTGGCTATATTTCTCAGGTAAGAAAGCAGAAAAGCCCCAGGATGTCCTCATTGGCCCAGGGAGCTGGATGGTGGCCCACCTGGGGAGATGGACCCAGTGAGATTCCTTCTCCAGGCTCCTACTTCCTAGCTCTGTGTGATGAAACTCTAGCATGAAATGGTTTAAGAAATTTTGCTTAGGTAGAAAAGATCAGACATCTAGATTGCTGGGGAGGAAAACACATTCTTCACTTCCCTTGATGAGGCCACATTTGCTCCTGTGAGTACAGCTTGGACAGCTGTGGGCAGCTGCGGCCCCTCCTTGCTGCTTAGGATGACCATGTTGGTCTCCATTGTGGCTCTGATGGGCTGGACAGGTGGCAGACTCTGAGGAAGCCCTACAGAAAGGACCTCTTTATTGATTTCCTTCCCAGATATGTTAGCTGAGTGGGCAGCGATAGGGCAGGGTGGGGTTGTTGAGGTCAAAACATCCATTATTGAGTCTTTCTTTGTGTGTCAATTGCTGATGGAGTTGGATGGCTGAAAGACTCCTAAATTCTGAATTGAGTAGAGAGTGAACCATTTTTCCACAAAACTATAGACTGCCAAATGGAATAATTTCACCAAGAGACTTTTTTTTTTTCCTTTTCACTTTTCCTTATTTGTCCTGTTGTCCTGAGAATTCAGGCCCAGGATGACAAAGATTTCCAGCACAGGGAAAAGAGGGGTTCTGGATGGGTTATGCCATTTGGATAATTTTCTTGATCTCAATACGATCCACAAAGTACTCATGTAGGTAGAGATAGCCTGCCCTCTCTGGGTCACATGCATCACTGGGCCCCTCAGTTCTCAAGACACATAAATAAAGGCAGATGGGGTCCCCAAGCTGGAGCAAACACTGGGGACCTTTGAGCAGGGAGTGAGCTGAGTCAATGATCTGTGAATTTAAGGAGCGTCTCATCTGCCTGGCAGGGCAGCCCAGCCCTTCCGGCAGCCCCCACCCCCACCCCCCAGCTATAGCCCGGGCCACCAGCCGAGAGGGATCCTGCAGGCTGGGACCCTCTCTGAAGAATGTGGTACGGCCTCTGCACAGTCAGTAACAAAGAGACATCCCTTTGATAACACGGTCCGGGCTGCCCTGGCCTCTTCCGTTGCTTTATTTACCTGGATCTTTTTCTTCCCACCCTCTCCTGCCCTTAAAAGTCAGCTTTGGCTCCGCACCACTGCAGTTGCAGCCCCAGCCTAGTTCTAGCCAAGCTTCCGGAACAAGTTTGCTTTCTCTAAAGCAATTTGCAAGCTTCTTGGGCCACCAAAGTTGGTGGATGATAAGACAGGATGGAAGGGAGCCTCCGGCAGCAGGGCTCAGCGGTGCCCACACCAGGCACTTCTTGGGTCAGATCAAAAATCTCTAAGAAGCTGCCAAACACCTTGGGCACAGGATTAAGAAAGCTGTGTGTGGCATGATGCAGTTGGCGCAGTGTTCTGCCAGGGCCGCAGACTTGCACTGAGGCTGAAGAAATGGCCTCCGCCCAGAGCAGGCCTCCACAGGACAGGTGAGGGCTACTGAACTGCAACCCTCAGGGCTGTCCAGTAAAGAGACACCAAGCTCTTTGCCCTTCAGTCACCTTCAACAAAACTGAACTCTTCCTATAATCTTGCCCTTTTGGGGGACAGCTAGACCCTCTCTTGGTAGAAAGGGGTGCCAGTATCTGGGAAGGATATTTGCTCTGAGAAGTTTGTCTAAGAACATAATGTAGCAACCCCCTCCCCCACTGAAGGCAGCTCTAGCTACTTCCAGGAAGCCCGCTTTGGCAGTAAAGGAAACCAGCTGGTTTTCATGATGGATTCCTTTCTTGAGTTCAGGCCCCCCAGGTGAGTGTCAGGCTTCCCTGTGGCCCAGCCATCTTTGGGCCCCACTTGACCAAAGGAGTTGGGTGCACAGACTGGAGCTCTTTCTCCAGGGGCAGCACAGAGACACAGCTGGGAAACAGGGACAATTAGCCAGGGCTGGCGGTGTGACCATAAAATCTCAGGAAGTGGCCACCACAGGGCTGAGGGAATGGTAGTCCCTAATAAAGTGATTGTTCCAAAGAATGCCAGCATTCCGAAGACACTGGCTCCAGCCTTAGCTTGGGCGTCCAGAGCTCTGATTCGGGAGGGGGTTGTGAGGGACTGAAAGGGGGATTGTGTCTCCAGGAAGAGGAGGGAGACCCTTGCTAGATCAAAAGTCTGCAGTACCCACCATTTAACCTCCCACATTCCTGCCATATCAGGACTGCGAATGCCCCCTTTCTGCCCTTCCCTTGATGGCCTATGTTAGGTAATGGGGTTTGCAGCTTATTTCCAGTTTGGGGAAATTAGGTGGCACTGGGCAGTCCATGGCAAGCCCCTAGAGAATCCTTAGAGTACCAGCTGGGGTCTATTGCCTTATGGGAGTGCAGCCACTAACACCTTCAGTTTGAACCTTCTTCCTTATAAAACGCAAAGGGCAAGAGAAAGGCCACGGGCCTTTGCTGCCGTGGCTGTGAGAGTGCTTTGATCTGTGTGCACTAACCAGGTTAGTGGTTGTCACTTATGAAATTCAGATGTAGTAACAACAACATCGTAGTCCCTGCTCCTGGCAGATTTTGGGTCAAGAGAGATACAAGGCACTGAAAAATGCTCCAGAAATGACAAGATGAAGAGAACAGTGACAAATGCCACAAGGAATGCTTGATAGAAAGAGTTGGCATGTACACCTCAGTGGGATGGAAAGTAGCCAGCACAGTCGCCTTCCTAGCTTGGTGGTGCCCTGCAGTGGGGCCGCACTGACTGGCTCTTGGAAAGGAGTGAAGCGATGACCACTGGCCCCTCCCTGGTGTTGGAATGATGACCACCCCACGGGAGTCTAATTCAGCTGCCTCTGCCTCGTGTCTGCATGGTTCCTGATCCGGGCTGCACAGCTCTGGCCCAATGGTGGCTCCTTCCAACCCTGAATCCCTTGGACATAGCTCCAAAAACCAAGAGACCTCTTTCTCAGCCTTTGCCTCCTGAAAGCAATTCATTAGCAATAATTAATAATGGCCTTGTGTTCCCATTCCCTGGAGATGGAAAAGAAATTTCGTTGGAGAATGTTTTACTTGGAAAAAATATATATAGTATTTTTAAGACATAGAAATGATGTATAAGATATAAATCCCAGGTTTTAGCAGAAATTCTAGGTTCATTTCTTCGATATAACTACCTGTTTCATCAGGATAAACCTATGAGTACAATTTGCTGAAGTTTCAAAGCGAACACACAGGGCCGCCAGCACTTTGCTCAAGAGATAAAACGCTACCAACACTGCAGCCATCCCCGTGGCTCAGGTAACCATAGTCCGACTTCTGCCCAGGTCCGTTGGTTTTTAGTTAAGACATTTGGTTCTTGAACAAACATTTAAAAAACGAATTGGTTTAATTTAACCCAGATCCCACATGTAAGATGAGTTCGCAGATGCAGCCTGAAGCTAGAATCATTTATCTTCTGCAGAAGGTGAGTGATTCCTTGGGCAAGAAAATAAATTAGCAGTGACAGTTGTTGGAGGCGCCTGTCCTCCAGACCAGCGCTTCGGAGGAGCGGAGAGAAGCTGCCCTCCTAGTAAGCCCTGCTCCTCACCTCCGTGGTTGGTCACAACGTTCTCATCAAAGCACTGGCTTCCCTTTTCTCTCCTCTTTGGGGACTGGAGTTTCCTGACCGCCCCCTTCCCAGTGATGGCATAAACAAGACCTTTCTCGTCTCTAACCCCAGATTCCCACCAAAGTAGCTCTTTCTCTCTCCTGGCTTTTGCAAGTCTCTTGATTTCATTCTTTGAACCTGTGATTGGAGGTTAAAGTGCACCGAGTTGGAAGGAGGAAGCTCCTAACAATAAAGGTTTGACTATTTAGCTGTGATCAGGTCGCTGGCCTCTCTCGAGGTCTCCCCATCTTATCTTTTAAAATGCAAATCGTGTTTGGGGGGGCCAACGCAGAGTGCGCGCTGCGCCACGACGTCTCCAGCCATTGGTGTCTGTGTCATTACTAATAGAGTCTTGTAAACACTAGTTAATCACCTCAGGCCGCCGGCCTGGGGATCCGCACGCCAGCCTGTGGCGGGTCTTCCCCGCCTCTTTAGCCTCGTGGGAAGGAGGTGGGAGGAAAGAAGGAAGAAAGAGAGGGAGGGAGGAGGCAGGCCACTGGCAGGCACCGCCTCGGAGGCAGAAGCGCCGCAAGGAGCCAGCGGAGCGCTGTGGGCCGGGGCGCAGCCGCCAACCGCTCCTCGAACCCCTGGTCATTTCCCCTTCGCGTCCTCGCCCCCAGCCAGCCTCCAGCGTCCGTCCCCAGGCAGCATGGTGAGGTCTGCTCGCGATCCCTCGCCACCATGTACGTGAGCTACCTCCTGGACAAGGACGTGAGCATGTACCCCAGCTCCGTGCGCCACTCTGGCAGCCTCAACCTGGCGCCGCAGAACTTCGTCAGCCCCCCGCAGTACCCGGACTACGGTGGTTACCACGTGGCGGCCGCAGCAGCCGCGGCAGCGAACTTGGACAGCGCGCAGTCCCCCGGGCCGTCCTGGCCGGCTGCATACGGCGCTCCGCTCAGGGAGGACTGGAATGGCTATGCGCCTGGGGGCGCAGCGGCCGCAGCCAACGCGGTGGCCCATGGCCTCAACGGGGGTTCGCCAGCAGCCGCCATGGGCTACAGCAGCCCCGCCGATTACCACCCGCACCACCACCCACACCACCACCCGCACCACCCGGCCGCCGCGCCTTCCTGCGCCTCGGGATTGCTGCAGACGCTCAACCCTGGCCCTCCCGGGCCCGCCGCCACGGCCGCCGCCGAACAGCTGTCCCCCAGCGGCCAGAGGCGGAACCTGTGCGAGTGGATGCGGAAGCCCGCGCAACCGTCCCTCGGAAGCCAAGGTGAGCGGCCGCCGCGCCCCGCGGGAGGGCTCCGGGAAGGAGCCGGCCGGGCCTCCTGCTGGGCGGACCTAGCGTCCGAAGCGCACCGGGCCTCATAGCTGTTGGCGAGCTCAGCGGCAAGAGGGCGGGGCGGGGAGTTCAGGGGGCTCAAGCCCTTTTGAGCTTCGCCAGCTGCTGCTCCGGGGAATGAATATTTTGGGTCTCCGGAGCAGAATAGGGCAAAGAAAAGGCTTCCTCGTCACATCAGTTCTCATTCACAACCTCGGGCCACCTCTGTCGCTCTTGGAATGTCGGGTGCGTTTGTCTGTCCGCGAGCGAGCGAGCGAGCGCAGTCGCGTCCTCTCCGTGGCTGGCGTCGGAGCTCCTACGGCTGCTCCTGGTCTCTGGAGAGAGGGAACCTCGGACTCTCTCGGCCGCGGCCGCACATTTTTCCGTACGCTCTCCTTACTGAGACACCCCCAAAGAGAGGCGGCCTGGGGGTCGTACAGCAAGCCTGCGCGAGGCGTCAGGGCTGGCGTTCGGGACAATTCAAGGTACTAGACGTATAGCTACTAGAGAGCTCGGGTCGCTGCTGTCGCTGCAAAGAAGGCGCTGGCCATGGCAGTTAAGGAGAAGGGGGTGCGCCCAGGTCCCTGAGCCTTTGATCTGCAAAGGGTCTATTCCAAGTAAAAGCTGGAAACACGAGGGCCCGGGAAGCCGCGAGAGTCCTCTCCTGTCTGCCCAGAGATCAAGGACAGATAGAGGATTTAGTTGCTGTGCAATTTCTCCGGAACTTTCTTTCCTATGAAGGATCCATGTGTGTGTGTGTGTGTGTGTGTGTGTGTTTTCTCATGACTGAAGATGTTCTCACAAGGACCCTAACTTTGCCAGACTGTGGCTCTCTGGCTCTGGGCCTGCCCCATCTGGTATTGGCATGTGTGGTCAGAGGGGAAGGAAGTGAGACTAGGTACACTGGGGAGTCCTGTTGGAGTCTGCTTTTTGTTTCAGAAGTCTCTTCCCAGCCCTCTGTGCTTCCACTGTCTTCACTTACTTCACATAGCCCAGCTGGGACACTTGCAGGTTATGGCCCCTTTGCAGAGGTTTATAGCCAATTACAGTTGTATAAATCAGAGCGCCCGTTGGGGGCTGTCTGTGCACCGGCTTCTGCGTCAATGCACGCATTCCGGGTGCGCTCTGGTGGGAAGGCGCCTGGGGAGAAGGCCACAGATGATCCTGGGGGAGCCTCAGCACTCTGGCTTTCCAGGAGAGAAGATGCCCTTGTCCTAGCAGGCCCTGCTCCCCCAAATCATCCTACACACCCTTCCTGGAGTGTGGTGTGTGTGTGTGTGTGTGTGTGTGTGTGTGTAACCACAAGAACTGAGGCCGCGGGGTCAGTAGATGAGAGGCCACTGTGATGTCCCGCGCCGAGGTGGCAAGGCCACAGTAGGTGCTGGGCGCCCTTGTGATGTTAATGTGGGGAGGCCTGGGCCCAGGCCGGAGCCCAGCTCCTCTGCAGAGCGTCATCTGTCAAGGGGGGGGGGGGTACCAGGCCCGGCCTGCTTTGATATACACCTTCCCAGCCCTGCCATTGTCTCCTTTAGGGCCCGGAAAGAGGGTGGTGGCTTTCGCAGTCAATACTGAATTCTGACAAGTCCCTCTCATCCCTCTCCTCTTTCAGCCCCCACTCCTTGGTTCCCAGGGGGTGCAGGGTACCTACAAGGCCCTTGGGACTTGGGTCGCAGAGCGCAACTGGTCCTGGTCACCGAGTTCCAGGGCCTGTTGGGGACACTGAAAGGGTAGGACCCGAGCAAAGGCCGCTGCAAGGCACCCCCAAGGCGAGTATAGCTCCTGAGGCTGCCCTGTGCTCCACTCCCAGGCCTGGGCTGACCCTCAGGGGCCCAAAGAAGCTCCGATGCCAACCTTGTCTTTTGCTATGTGGAGGACCCACTCTTGACTGTTTCCGGAGCCCCGCGCCCAGATCGGCACTGGAGCAGCCCGAGCGGCAGCGCTGGTGAGCGCATCCACCTCGCAGAAGCTCTCAGAGCTTCCCAGGCTCCTTTACTTTCAGAGCCGGCGCGGGGTCGGGGCCACAGCTCCCATTCAAATGCGCCTGCCGGTCGGTGTTTATGTTAACACGCCTGGCGGGAGGGGGATGAAAGCCCGACCGCCATTTGCTCAGTAGTGGTAATTCAAACAGAATGCGGCTGTTATGAAGGCATTGAAAAGGCTTTTCTTTGATAAGATCGCCTTGTCCTGCATTGTTTGTGGCTGTGTTCCCCTTTCAGTGGCTGGGGGAGCTCCCTCTGATCCCGCCTGTATCTTCCCAGGGCGCTTTTGTTGTGGTTTGCAAAGGGTTTTACCTGAACAAAGTCAGCCTGCGGGGCATTAAACACCTTAGGCAGCTCCCAGACCCTTTAGATCTTCCTGAAGGAGTGGGCACTAGAGGACTGAACCTGCTCAGCTGGGAGACCACCCCGACCCGGGCCTGAGTGGAGAGCAGGCTCCCGGAGGAGGGGCATTCTGCCAAGAGCTGACCCAAGACAGACCCAGCAGAGTCGCCCAGCTCCAGCCTGCAGCAGCAGCAGCGACACTGTTTGTCAGGCCCTTCAGTAAAACAATCAATCCAAGATTTAATATGTTGACTCAATCCAGCGATCGTAGATCACCAGTCAGGATAGCGCTGGCAGGGTTTGCTGTAGGAATAAATGGTGGATTAAGAAGAAGTGGCCCAGGCCAAGCCGGTTAGCCAGGTAGAAAGTGTCCCAGCAAGAGAGCTTTTCCTGGGCCAGCAGAAGTTATCTAAGAGCAGGCTCAGGGTTCCAGGGGATGGACGCGCTGTATCTGGGGGTTGATTCTGGTCACTCAAAGTGATGTTCACAACACACAGCCCTCAGCTCTTTCCAGGGTGCAGTGATAATCCGGCTGTTCCACCTGTCCCCTTCCACTCCATGCTAAATACATCGCAGGACGGTGTTGTTTGGGTTACCAAGAGAGCAGCCTGGCTTCTGCTGTCTTCTATGCAGGAGGTTTCGGTTTTAATTTTTAAAAAACAACTTAACCCCAAGGTTACTGTAGGTGCTCCCATGACTTCCCACTCTCCCTCTCTCTCAGGATTGGGGGTGAGATCGTCAGACTTGGCAGGAGTAAGCCAAACCCGGGCCCCCTGGGGTGCTGGAGGAAGAGAAATGGATCTGGGTTAGAGAGGTTTGTCATTACCTATGACTGATGGGCTGCCTTGTGGCTCTCAGCCCTAACATTTCCTTCCTCCACAGTGAAAACCAGGACGAAAGACAAATACCGAGTCGTGTACACTGACCACCAGCGGCTGGAGTTGGAGAAAGAGTTTCACTATAGTCGTTACATCACCATCCGGAGGAAGGCCGAGCTGGCTGCCACGCTGGGGCTCTCTGAGAGGCAGGTGGGAAGTCCGATCCTCCGAGGAGGCTTGCTTACTGGCTGGGGCAGGGCAGGAGGTGAGAGTCAGGAAGCCAGGCCAAGGGTCCACCTGATCAGTGGGTAGATACAAGAACATTTCCTTTTGAAGACTTTGTGCAAAGGTTTCCTTCTTCTTCTGGATATCTGTTACTGGGAGGTACAAGAAAAATCTGAGTGTTACTTTAATACAGAATTCCATTTGGGTCAATAGAGATCTGCACTTATTTACTATACTTATTGGGAAAACTAAAAATAAAAGGCATTCTCTCTACTCAGAAAAACGGAGTGTGGCCAGGGAACTTAGTACCTGACTGGAATCCTATTAGCAGCTCCAGAGGCTGAGGCAGGAGGATCACAATTTCAAGGGTAGCCAGGATAACTTAGCCAGACCTTACCCCCAAATAAAACTTAAAGAGTGTTGGAAAGATAGACTGCTTGGATAGCATATATGAGGCCCTGGCCAGGAAGCTTCATATTAAATTTCATTTCCAGGTTCAAGATGAGGAATATTACATTTCAGTTTAGCTGTGAGGGGCCAAAGGTTGCTATGTCGAGTTCTCCCAGCACTGGCTTCCTCATGCTTGTACAGAACAAACTTTCGGCCAATCTCTCTTCTTTTTGGTTCTGGGGCTGCACTTTCCTGGTGAAGTTCCCCTTGAAAGAAACCTGGAGCAAGAGGAGGAGCACTCAGCTCTGGAAGCAAGTGAAAGCTTCTGCATGTTTTGGGGGTCCTCTCGTTGCCAAGGAAGGAAGATATTGGTGAGAATGCTGGGTACTATTCTGCTTTTCCTTCACATCTTCTTCACCACCGCCTGTTTTGTTCTACCTTTCTGTCTCTAGGTTAAAATTTGGTTTCAGAACCGCAGAGCAAAGGAAAGGAAAATCAACAAGAAGAAATTACAACAACAGCAGCAGCAACAGCAGCAACCGCCGCCTCCACCACAGCCTCCCCAGCAGCAGCCAGGACCTCTAAGAAGTGTCCCAGAGCCCTTGAGTCCGGTGTCTTCCCTGCAAGGCTCAGTGCCCGGCTCTGTCCCTGGGGTCCTCGGGCCGACTGGGGGTGTGTTAAACCCCACAGTCACCCAGTGACGCACAGTGGTCTGCAGCGGGCAGAGTGATGCCAGGCTGGGCCATGAGGAGGTGGATTCTGTTAAAATCTTCAGAATAGACCCCTGCCCTCCTGCCCATGAGTTCCCAGCTCTCAGTGAAAAACAGGGGGCCAGGAGTGAGGACAAGTGGGATCTGGGGCCTCATGGATGATTTCCAGGATTTTTTTTTTTTTTTTTACTTTTTTCATTATGACTTTCTGCCAGTGTGCATGCAGGAAGTGACTTTTGGGGCCTCATTTGCTACTGGCAGAAGCATTTCCTGAATTGGCTACAGTGACCAAGCATCTAGTCCCCCAAGCCTCAGCTCCTCACCTGCAGCAATGCATCTCTGGTTGGAGCTAAGGAGACAGAAGGACACAGGGCAAGAGCAATGTTTGGAGCCAATGTGGCTACTTCTGACTCACTGATTTCCAAGGACCAGCTGGCCCTCCTGTCTCAGGGGCAGGAGTGGTAGCAAAGATAGAGAAAGCTGGCTGACGAAGACCGCAGAACCCGGTGGCTTGTGTCTTTCTTCTCCCTTCTCAGGCCAGGCAAGGCCTGACCGGTGTGTGTGCAGTGTGGAGAGGGTGTGGCTAGTGGACTCCAGGCCGAGCAAGGGAGAAAGTCTGTCACTGGAGCTTGTTTAGAAAACCTGTCACCGGAGCTTCACTGGGCTGAATGTATGTCAGTGCTGTAAATGCCAGAGCCAGCCGACTTCCTGTCATTTTCACAATCTTAAGGCTGTTGACAAAGGGGGGTTTTTGTTGTCCTTGCTGCTGTTTGGGCCATTGATCTGAGTCACATCCAAACCAGCCTTATAAAAGCCTCTGGATCCCTGGGAGAGAAGTGATATGGTGAAGGGAAGTGGGGGTATCTGAACAGAGTTGAATGTTTTTTTTTTTTCTAAAAGGAAAAAAAGATAAACGAACTTTCCAGTTTTTTTATTGTTATTTATCCATTTCGGATTGTGAAAGGGAGTGCTTTTTCTAAGAAACGAAATGTGTTTCTCTGCTTTCAAACTGGAAATAGAAAAAAAAAAAAAAATAGAGGGTGGCAAAGTGATCTGGGCGGCCTCGTTTTACCTGAGCAGTAGAAGCCCGAGGCAGCAGGTTCAGAGCCCTTCCCAGCCCCAGGGCCTGGCCGGCCAGGCTCCAGGAATGTGTGGTTCTCCTGGTGCCTTTAGGCCAAACGCACACCTGAATGGTCAGCTGCTTCTCAGCTGCGGCAGAATTACGGGGGTGGGGGCGAGAGGGCCTCCGCACCATACCTCAGCACACACTCACAGGAAAGCGTGGCATTGTACAAGCCCCAGAGGGGGCGCCTTCCCCAGCCATTCCACGAGTTTGTCCCAGGGGTGTACCTGAACCCTTTCAACTATGCACCCTTCCCGTCCACCGAGTGCTTAAATTATTCCGCAGACAAGAATTCAAGAAACCCTAGGGACCCTCTCGGTGGTGGCTGCCTGCTCTCGCTTCGGTGTTGAGTTGACCTCAGGTCTCCTGCGTGTCGGACAAGCGCTGCGGGACATCCCAGGCTGCTGGTTGCTTATTTGTCTGATGCGGGGGAGACCCAACTGCTGCTCTTGAGGATTTGGGGCCCGGGAGGTCTTGGAGCTGGGCGCTCTGAGAGGATCTGAGACGAGGAGCTTTGTCCTCATCCGTCTGATCATAAGCGCCTTACAGCTAGTCTGTGCCTCCACTGAAGACTCGAGAAGGCGGAGGGGGTGGCGAGGCGAGGCGGAGCGCCGCTGGGAGGCGGCAGGAGTCCTCAGCTCAGCAACTCTCCAGTTCCGCGGCCCTTCCGGGTGGCGCGTTCCGCTCCCGCACTGAGCGAAGGCGCAGGTGGCTGAGCCTGTGAGCGCCGGACTTCGGAACCGAGGGGAGGGAGCAGAGGGGCTTCTCACGACGAGCGAGCCTCGCGGGCGTCTGCTGGGCGCGGCCTGGGTTCAGGGCCGGGTGACCGACCACAGGGCCGCGGCCAGACCTGCAGCGCCCGAGGAAGCGCGCCCGAGCCTTGGCCGCGCCCACTGCCAGCCCCTCTCCGCCGCCGCGGTTGCTATGCGTTGCCGCGAAACGCCTGTCAATAAACCCTGTTTGGACAGTGGAGCGAGAGCGCAAGGGTTGTTTGCTTAGTGGTTAGAGGTTCAAAAGTCGGTATTGTCCCGCTGCAAGTGATTACAAGTTCTTCCCGTTCCCGGGGCTCGACCTCCTTACGCGCAGCATGGGGATGAGAGAGGTGGGCTGTGGCGCTCGCTCCTCTGCTCTCTGAATGCAGGCACCCAGCCACCTGTGTCCCAGCTCGAGGAAAAGGCGCAGAAACCAGGCACTGTCATCGCCGACACCCTGTTACCTGCAGAGCTGCGAGAGAACACGAGGGTGTGCGACGCAGCCTCAGTGCAAGGAAGCTCACTCTCGGCACCCCAATCCCATGGCCTTCGAGGACCGCGGTCCTCCGTTTAGGCCGCCAGGGGGCGCGCGCGCTCCGGAAGAGCGGGGTTTGGGCTGACACTAGGGAGCTCCCCCAGGAGCTGACCCAGAGAACCAGATCTTACCCACCCCTAAATAGGGGCACCAGCGGCATTCCACACCCTGGCTGCACCCAAACTGAGCCACGGTGGAGATTCCCACGATGGCCGCCGTCCCTTGAAAGGATGTAGCTCACCGAGAGGGTGTGCACTTAGCGTGCATGAAGCGCTCGCTTTGAGCAGTAGAGCCAGAGAATAGAAAACATAAACACTACCTCCCAGCTAAGTCATGCTTTGGGAGAGTCTTGGGTCTGTTGACTGGTTAAGAAAACAAATTTGTGGGAGGAACCACTCCACTATTCTAAGAGGATAGATTTGCTGAAGATGTTTGTTTTGTTAAAACACACAGTGACATGATCACTATTAATATATGGTGAGACTGGGATTTTAAGAGATATATGGAAATAAAATGTGCGAGTATTAGTTGGCTGCCTTGGCATAGGTCTGTGATTCCAGCACTTTGGGAGGCGGGAGAACTTGGGCACCTTAGTGAGAACCTATCTCAAAATTGAAAACAAAAATTTTAAAATAATAAAAATAAATAAATTTATAAAGGGCTCGAGATGTACCTTAGTGCGAAGGCTCGAGGTTCAATCCCCAGCGCCCACACACAGACACAAAGTACCAGTGAAACTCAGGCTTAAAAGATGGATATGGAGAAAATACAGCGTGAGCCATTCATGGCTCTATCATATCCATTCAGGAAAGTTAACAACATGAAAGTCTCACTTCTTTCTAGGAATATCCAGGAAGATGCCTAGAATAGTAAAAACAAATCTGAAGTAGCAATTAAGACATAAGAGCAGCAAAGCTATTGCTGTTCCTGTTCAGAAAAAAATAAGAGAAGACCACAAAAGGAAATGAAAGGAATCTCAGCTCCAGATGGAGAATGGCAAGCAAAGGCCTTCGTTTTAAAGGTTTTAAAAGCTACTATGGGAGTTTGTTTAAAAACAGGTGGCCATTTTCCAGCCTAGTGACCTTGGAAGATAACCTCTGAGCTACTTCCTCATCTGTAAAATGGGAATCATAAGCCAACAGAGCGAAAAGCATCTTTATGGCATATACTTAGGGTTTGGTCCTAATAATGGTGTGAACTGAGCCTTTTTTTTTTTTTTCTTTATCATGGACCATCTTCTGCAAAGTGCCCCAGGGTCCTTATAAAGAAACTCCGAACAGGATAATTTCTCAAATTTTGATAGAAGAACCCTTCCCCAGAATTTTTTGTTAATGGAGTTAGCTTTACTCACATTGTCAAAACAGCCTGTGGTTTACTGAGCTCCAGATGTCTGCATCCAATCTTGGGTGGCAAACAGCAAAGCACTGACATTCCAGATGTGAAGACAAGTGACTGATCTGCATAGCTTCCTTGTCCTTTCATCTACCAGCAGAGATGTCCCATGGGTTTCTAGGACGATCAAGATTAGATGAGGGTGTTGCTGAGAGCTTCAGCCCAATTGCTCAGTATGTCTACCTCAGCTCCCCAAAGGGCAGAGACCCAGATATTCTAAGTAGATAGCATTACAATTTTCTTTATTTTGAAACAATTTTCATCTCAGTATTAATTCTGTGCTCTTCCAGGCGCTATCCCAGGGCTGTGAGGGTTTTATTTCTCTAAGTCAGATTTATCCCCAGAAGTAATTTTTTTTTTTTTTTTTTTTTTAGGTTTTTTTAGACAGGGTCTCCCTTTGTGGTTCAGGCTGGCCCTGAGCTCAGCCTCAAACTCACATCACAATCCTCCTGCCTCTGCCTCCCGAGTGCTGGGATGACAGGCATGAGCCACCACGCCCGGCACTGTGGTATGTGGTATTGGTTGCTGCTGGGGTGAGTCTCCACACCCAGTATTGTTATGTGGTGACCAGGGAATGGAACCTGGGTCTTTGCGCTTGCGAGACAGGCGCAGGAACCACTGAGCTAACTTCCCGCCCCCCCCGAAGTAATTTTAAGGTAAGTATTTTACGCTTCAAAATTTTGCCTCCATAGAAATTATAGCAACAGTTCTTGTATGAAATTAGTTTTGCTTTGGTGGATAAGAAATGGATATAAATTATGTAGGTAAAAGTATCAATACTTAACACATTTACATTATATCACAGACCATATAAACTTCCTGCTCTTACGTAATTCTTATATTTATTTTTTTCCACTTTCTCCTCCTGCCCTTTTTCAAATACACATAGTATGATCTTAACAAACCAAGAGCAGGTTTTAATGATAACTGGAGGCCTAACTAGCTGAATAAAATCCCTTGAATATATGTGTGTGCGTGTGTGTGTGTGCACTCATGTGCATGTACTTTCCAGAAAGTTGTAAATTACACCTGGTGGTCAAATTCTAAATAAAACAATGTCAATATGTTAGCTCCAGAGATTATATGAACTTTTTCTTTTTAGTACATGTGATACTAGGAATTGAACCCAGGCTTTCCTCAGCCCTATTTTATCTTCATTGCCTTCTTTATTTTTATTTCTTAAACTTTTAAACTATTTATAGTTTATTTTATTATGCAGGTTTTCAATGAATAATAATACATTCATCATGAGGAACTGGTATGTATACATGTTGTATCTTGATCCTTTTTACACTGGCTTCTTTCTTGGAAGAATCAGTTCTAAAGAAGGGAGGGCAGAGTGTAGAGTGACCTTTTGTCTCTTGTGGACAAACATCACACTTGTTTTAACTAGGAGGGTTTTTTTTTTTAGGTTTTTTGAGACAGAGTCTCACTTTGTAGTTCAGGCTGGCCTTGAGCTCAGCCTCCAACTCACATCACAGCAATCCTCCTGCCTCTGCCTCCCGAGTGCTGGGATTACAGGCGTGAGCCACCACACCCGGCACTGTGGTATGTGGTACTGGTTGCTGCTGGGCGTGAGTCTCCAAGTCCAGTATGGTATGTGACTAACTAGGGATCGAACCCTGGCCCTTGTGCTTGCAAGACAGGCACCAGAACCACTGAGGTAAATCCTCAGCCCAAGAAGACTTCTTTAAGATGAAATGATTAGGAAAACTTCCCTTCACACACACATATTTAAAATGTAATTTTCAGGTAATGCATTGAGTTTACGTGCCCAGTATTTGATTACTAAGTAGGAACCGCAGGCATTTCATGCATCTTAGTATTTGACTTCTAAGAAAGGATTTTCTTCGTAATTGTTCACCTTATCTCAGAACTGTCAGAGCTGATAGTCCGACTTCATCACACTTTGTATCCAAAGCATGACAACAAGCAGTGGTTGATAGATCCCTCTCTAACCTCAGGAAAGCAAATAATGAAAAACATGCACTGTAGGAGCTAGTCGTTGTAGTACAAACATACAATGGCCTGTCATGTGACATTTAAGTAATTTAAATTTATTGGTGATTAGCAGAATCAGCAACAAGGATTAAGGACTTAAACCGCAAATTATGAACTGTTAAGAATGACTTGGGCTGTCTTCCAGTCAGATAGACACTTGTTCTTTTACTTCATGCACCTAATGTTTTAAAAATAACCACAATTAAAACCAGCAAAAATAGGTTCTACTTCAGTGCTCACCCCATCCCACCTCCAGTTTTTTTCACAGAATTGCATCTGCACTGGCAAAAGCAACAGAGAAAAACACAGGTAAGCCAGAATCAGAGACCACTGTCCAGTAAACAGTATCCAAAAGGACCAAAAAGGAAGACTACTTGTATTTATGTGGTATCCACATGTTAAAAGATAAAACAAAAATTTTTTTCTCAAACAATTCTGTCAAAAATATTGCTAAATTTGGCTCAGTGGTGGTGCAGTCCTGTCACCCCACAGCTCTGGGAGGCTGTTCACACTCAGCCTGGGTGAGGTAGGGACCGAGAACAATAAAACGGGCTGGGGACATGGCTCAGAGAGAAAGGCCGGGCTTAGTTCCTAGGGCCACCACAAACTGTATGTTTCAGAAAAATCTCCATTATTTTCATTTATTCCAAACTTCTTGAGGCCTTAAGGATACATTGATATTAAGGATGTATTGATAAATACACAGCATCAGACACTGGCTCTGATCCTCCGAAGCTGGAAAAGGACAGTTCTTGGGCACGATCATGCTCAGGTATCACCAGTCAACATTTAGTTTTCCTCGCTGGGGTGGCAATCAGAAATGTACACCCAGTGTTTCAGGAGCGTCTCTGGGAGGAGAACTGCTAATGTGTTCACTAGACGGTCATGAGTCTGAACCTGCCATGGATGGGATGTGTTAGAATTGAATAAATCTCGATGCAAATCCAAAGGCAAACCACAAACACACAAAAAGCAAGCTGTTTCCTCAGCCAGGACTTTATTCCCTTTTCCTCGCCTCCTGTTGGGATTTGAGTCTTAGGATGTTTAAGACGAAACAAAACAGGTCATCCACGTTCAGGTCATCCAGCTGTGCAGAATACACCCGCCCGAAGGCAGCACCTGCCCCGCATAGAGGCATCTGCTTCTGCCCTGCAGACATGGCCTCTCCCAGTCCGGAGCGGCCTGGACCGGAGCGACGCAGCGTGGCTCCCTCGCTCCGGGGCTCGGATTCCCAAAGCCTCCCAGCCGCTCGCGCGATCGGCATCTGCTCGAGGTCGCGGCCACTTCCTTCTCCCTTCTGGACTGTTCTGTTCCAGCTGCGGTCTGTTCCCTTGACACACATCGTGACTGCGACCTCTCGGTGGGAGCCGAGCCGCTCTGGCCAGGAGCGAGGTCGGAGCGTTGTACCAGCGTCAGGCTCCCGGAAGGGGGCGCTGTTGCTCCGGCCTCGGAGCGACGAAGCCGGAGTCTGCGCGCGGGGCCAGGCAGCGAAGGGTAGACAGAGCCCCCCCTCTGAGTCGCCTCACCAGGGCTCCGCCGCCCGAAGGCCCGTCCTCCTCTTCTTGCTGCTCCCACGCCTCTTGGCCTGGAGCCGGGATGGAGGGTCGTTCCCAGGGGCTGTCATAGAGGTGGCAGAACGAACCTGTGGCGCATGTCTCGGGCCACTTTCGCTCCAGTGTCTTTTGCAGCCACCAGAAGGCGGGGCCGCGGGACCTGGAATGGGGGTTTCTGCTCCGAGCCTCGATTCCAGGTTATCTGGGGCAGAAGGTTTCAGGACTGTAGTCCCAGCTACTAGAGAGACAGGCAGGAGGGGGAGATCTTGAGGCCGGCCTGAGTAACACAGTGAGACATTGTTTCCCACACAAATTTCTTAAAACACAAACAACACACACACACACACACACACACACACACACACACACACACAGACGGACAGACAGACAGAGAGAGAGACATGATAGCGCATTTTTCTAATCTCAGAGCCCTGGAAGGCTGAGACAAGAAGACTTCAAGCTCAAGCCCAGACTGGGCAATTTAATGACTTCGTAAAATTCTGTCTCAAACTAAAATAAATTTTAAAAAGGGGTGGGGATGTAACTCAGTGCAAAAGACGTCGAGTTCAATTCCCAGCACTGAAGACACGTCCCCCCCACCAACACCCCCCCATCCCCCGTTTCAGCCCTGCCTTGGGTTCTGGGAAATTTTATTTCTCCTCTCAGCTTAGATATTAATGGAGCTGAGGGCTGATCCACACTTCGGAGCCACTTTGGAGTGTGCGGGAGAGAACAAGGCGAAATCATTCTTAGTCTGGGGAGATCATGGCTAAATAATTTATTCAAGATTTTCTGTCCCTGCTTCTCCCTTCCCGCACCGCTGCCCTTGACTTCCGGCTCTCTGAAACCCGGGGAGAGAAAGGCCAGGTCTTAAAAAAGTTAATATTAATAGTGGCGGAGAGCTCGCCTGCCTGCTCCTCTGCCTTCCTCTCCAGCGCAACGCCCTCCACCCAACCCCTCTTCCAACCAAGACTGCTCTTTGGGCAATTCTTGGTGACATGGAGAGGTACTTGGTACTTGGGGCACCTTCCGGAAACGTCCCCCTCCAGCTCCCAGCAGCGCGCTGAGTGGCAAAGGTCGAGGCGCACAGTAGCTGCTCACAGACGGGCCGCGCGGCGGCGGGGCTGGGAAGGGGCCGGAGATAAGGCGCCGGGAGAGGGGGGAGCGAGGGCCGGGCCGCCGAGCCAGGGAAGGAGGGCGGGCCGCACCGGTTCGTGTGCAGCAGCAGCAACCGGACCAGCTACCGATGTGCAACCAATAACGCGGAAGAGTAAAGACACGTTTCCCTGGTGGCGAGGGAAGACTTCAAACACGTTTTGACCGATTGCAAAGTCTGGTTTGAGCTTTTACTAGTGCAGGCTAAAAGTTTGCGCAAACAATTCCTTCCAACAAATTTAAACTATGCTGAGGCGTGAAAAGAAAATTGTTTATTGCTCTTCCATCCTTTCTTTCCTCCAGAGATACCAGTGTCACTTTGGTTCAAGTTATTCCAAGATGTGTGTGTGTGTGTGTGTGTGTGTGTGTGCGCACGTGCGTACAAAACAGATGTAATAGGTGATCTTGTTCTTTTTTCTCTCTTTTAGGAAAACAAAAACGAACTCTCATTTTACTGTTAGTTGCTTTTATCACTTACTGGCAAACCATCAGCGTTTCTGCCTGAATCAAAACTATACTTTTATGTCCCCTGGATTTTATAAATATGGTTACAGCAGATTCATTCATTTATTCAACAGTTTTCCTAATGTTTATTACGTGCTGTTGCCGGGAAAGCAACACTGAACATGGAACTTGATTCTAGTGGCGAGAGACTTAAACATTTCACTCAGCTATTAACAGGCATGCCAAATTATTGTCAGTGCTTTACTGCTACAATCCAGAAGAGGTAAACATTTTTCCTTTATGTTCTTTTGCACCTTTTTCTCTTTTTTTTTTGTATTTTTAGAGTATAGATTACTTAAATCAGAAGTGCTAGGTTTAAAAAAAGCACTTTCTCTTGATCATGTTTTGATCAAATCTAGGGGCATTTTGCTAGTAAGATACATCCCCAGCCCATTTAACAATTTTTATTTTGAGACAAGGCTTTGCTAATCTCCTCACACTGACCTCCCACCTTAGCCCCAAGAGTACCTGGGATCGCAGGTGTGTGTCACTGAGCCCAGCTAAGAATGTGTGTTTTAAGCATTAATAAACAGACACCCTGATGTCTGTCTAATGATTCCAGTTTTACACTTTTGGCCTCCAGAACTGTGAGAGAATGAATTTCTGTTGATTTAATCTTCCAGCTTCATGATCACTTGTTGCAGCAGCCGCAAGAAACTACTACAGCAGTGCTCCTGCTCACTGCTGCTGTGGCAACAAATAACTCCCGGCTTGCTCACATTATCTTCAGGGCTTCTCCTCTGCAGGAACTCCGACTACAAGGGAAAGGGCTTGGCCCCGCCCCAGCACCTCTGGTCTCTAAGGATCCTGCTTTGAAAACCGCCCAGACTCACCTTCTCTAACACGTTCCATTGACTGGAGCAGTGATATCTGTCTCAGAATCAAGAAGAGGGAACGGCAGATCTACCCCGAAATGGTAATGATATCAGAGAATTTGCAGCCATTCTTGCCGACTGCCACAAGTGACCCCCACACCGAATTCTTTATACCCTTCATCGTCCAGCTTCTCTCACAGTTCCATCTCACAGGACCTCACAAGCTCAGTCAGGTCAAATGCAGCCAGGTGCCTTGAGTTAGATTTCGTGGGTGTTTCCCTCTTGATTTTCAAACTTGTGAAATAAAGTGACAAGTTTTCAACTCTCCCTGTTCAAATCCATCTAACACATGATGTGATAGATCTTGGTCTAAAGCAGGAAGAGATAGGAGAGGGGTTCAGTGGTGGGGCGCTGGTGCAGCATATCATGCCGCCCCATTTCACCTGGGTTGGTTTGGGTGGCATCAGCTTGGCTGGCTGTGGGGTCCACCAGGCTATCCATCAGTCGAGCACACTGCCAGCTGTGTTGGGGTAGGCCGTGGAGGCCTGGCCTTGGGTCCTGCATCTGGTCCTTTGCCTTCTCTCAGGCACTGTCCTTGGCTTCCTGGCCACTGGGGACAGAACAGCTCTGTTCTACTCTGTCTTCTGCTGCAGTATTTCTGCTCTGGAGCCAGCTGACTCTTGCTTGAATCTTAAAGTGTAAACCAAATTAAAGCTCTTCTTCAAGTCTGGGTGACAAATATTGTGTCCAGCCATGGAAAAGCTAATAATGCAATCCCCCCCCTACACACACACACAGTGAAGGGGGAGGTGGAAACACATATCAGTCACTGGCTCATTGCTGTACAAATTCTGAAATCTATCCATGCTTATGTTGCTTATTTATTAATAATGGCTCTGTTCTGCTTGCTGGGAGTGACTCTTTGGAATTTTTCTCTTTTCTAGGTCTTTTTCCCCATTTTTGGAGCCTCCCTTTCTTGTTTTCATGAAAAGTAGTCTATTTGCAGAGGGGTTTTTTTTGGTAGCTTGCTTTCTGTCCATAGAAATGTGATAGTGAACTTTCAGAGATCAAATGCCAAACTGCAATCTAAAACCCACTTATTTATCCCAAAGTGCCAATGCTGCAATTAAACCTGAATGCTGAGGCTTCAGTTCAGAAAAAACAACCTGTATATTAATATATTTTATCTTAAAAAATCCCACAATAACACATGTGCCATAGGTTCACTACCAATGCCAGAGAAGTTTGGAGGGCTTTGTTTTATTTTGTATTTCCTACCTCTGTTTCTTTCAACCTAACCCGACATAGTCCTTTAAAATACTTGTAGGCTTCTTTTGTGTCAATTTATAAAATCCATTCCATTATATAAAGCTGTGCTCACAAGTCTGTCTGTGACAAGACTTTCTCTCCCTTGGGACTCCTACCAGGCTCTTGGGTAACACTGCCTTTAAGGTTCGTAGAGGGCTTGCTCTAAAATCCTTAGAAGGACTCATGTCTTGGTGGAAGGTTCACCTCGGAAACATCACCTTATACTTCTAATGTCTTTAAGAAGCAGCTTTAAGTTCACAAAGCTGGCTTCATTTTCTTGGCAGTATCCTGGCTTGATCTTTGGTGAGAGGCCTGTCTTCCACTCTGTGTCATGACTGAACCCAGAGCCTGCACGTGCCTGACCAGTGCTCCAGCACTGTGCTGTTTAAAGCGCTAAGCTTTAGAGGTCTTGTCTTACCACAAGAACCTTCTGCTGGGTGAGCACTCCCTGATTCCTCCTTCTGCGTTCCCTGAGTACTTTGTATAAACCCCTGTTTGCCATATTACTTATCATTTTACCTGTCTGATTCTTGCTTTTGATAATGGACTTCCTATACACTCATTCTACCTCTTTCCATCCCC
>PVIR01022781.1:0-27645 GCA_004026965.1 Petromus typicus
TATCACCAAAATCCAAATGAATGGTGTGGATTTGTCAATAGAAGCTGACTATTTAACACTGCATAAGACAGTGCATGGAAGGCTGGAGATCCAGGTGCTAAAAAGAGTTTTACCAATAAGTAAGGAATGTTGAAAAAACAAGAATCTATTTAAATCAGGGAAAACGAGAATTTATTCAAATTACGGTATGCAGCCATGGAGATCAGGGACAGCCAAGGTGACAGACTGGGGTCTTTATAAGGGTTTGAGGATAGGAAAAATGGTCTAGGCAGCACATATGGCTCTCTGAACAGTGTCTTTTCTGGGCCATTTGGCACCAGGTAGATGTTTGGGAACTGCCTGTATTGTGTTTAAACTGATATGTTTATGGTTGCACTTTTGACAAGACCATTTCTCTCTGGCTTATAGAAAGGCTTTTAGCCTTAGATGTGAAAATGACGTGGAGACACACCTTTTAGAGAAAATGAGGACTCTTGGGAAGAATAAATGGGAGTTGCATCTAAAGGCTTTTTGTAGGCCAGGGATGTAGCTCAGTGGTGCTGCACCTGCCTTGCAGGCACAATTCAATCCCTAAATTGAAAACCAGAAAAGAAAAGAAAAAAAAAGCTTGTTGCTGTTTTTTTTTTTTTTTTTTTTTGAGACAGGGTCTCGCTTTGTGGTTCAGGCTGGCCCTAAGCTCAGCCTCCAACTCACATCACAGCAATCCTCCTGCCTCTGCCTCCTGAGTGCTGGGATGACAGGTGTGAGCCACCACGCCCGGCACTGTGGTGTGTGGTACTGATTGCTGCTGGGGTGAGTCTCCACACCCAGTATTGTATGTGGTTACCGGGGAATCGAACCTGGGCCCTTGCGCTTGCAAGACAGGCGCCGGAACCACTGAGCTAACTCCCCGGTCCCAAGCTTGTTGCTGTTTTTGACCGGCCCACTGGATGTCTCTATCAAGAGTTCTTTTGGTAAGGGTTTTTAACCCTTTGGTTTGTTCAAAATAAGCAGGAAACTGCCACATTTAATAGATAATACTCAAATATCAAGGGTTAACCAAAAGGAGAGGCACAATCCATGACAGGCTGGGTGGAGGAAGTCATTCAAAGACCCAGACTTCCATCTGTTGCTCTTTCCATCCTCTGGATGGAAACTTGGAGGATCCTCTGAATCCAAGCAACAGATGAGAGAGAGAGACATATGGAGAAACCGAAGGGGACTATCATTTCTCTCCACCCTTCACAGATCAAGGCCTGCTATGGGACCCACCCACACAGCAGAAGCTGGGGAAATCCCACCTGACAGTATGAACAGATAGAAGACACTCTGATTCTAACTAAGCACTGGCAGCCTTTGTTATACAAGTTGCATATAAGAACGAGATGCATCTTTAAGAACACACCTATCAAAGCAAGCACTGTAAGTGTTCATATATTTAATACAAATAGGGTAGTCCACTTTCAAAATATTCTTTGGATTTCATCCATGGAACTTCCTTTAAAGGCAACATACAGCTCATTCCTTTATAGCGAGCCTAGTCTAAGCAAGCCCCCAAAGATGACTTGATCTATCATCTGAGAAATTTTAAAGAAAACGCCCTGGGTTCCTCAGATGTTACATGTAAATAGAGTAAATATCCTCAGATGCCATGGTAGTTAGATTTAAGGTAAGTTAAATTACCAGAAGGATTCTCATTCTCAAAAGGGGTAGAAAGGATAAAGTTAGAGTAGAAAAGGTGATTTGGGGCATAAAGTCTTAATCTACTTGGCTCTGAGAAGCACAACTGGTGAAAGAGTACACCTACTTACCATCCTCTATGGGAAAGGAAAGCAGTTCTTTCTAGCTGATGTCCAGTTTCCTAGGGCCCTCTTAACTCTGGGGAAATCACTTATCTCCCCAAGTTCCCAGGAGGCCCCATTGGGATCCATAAGTGTGGGTGCTGGAGTAGGGTGCCAGAGCCCAAATCCTGCCTCCAGCACTTAGTGGCTGTAAGACCTGGAACTCCTTACTCAGCCTTTTTGGCTCCGACTGCTCATGCTGCATGGTGGCAATAATGGCAGTACCTCCCACAAGGACTTTTCATGGTAATTACATGAGTGAATATATTTAAGGGCCAAGAATAGTGTCTGGCACAATAGTAAGCACTGTATATGTATCTGTAAAATAGAAATTGCTACCATGACTGAGATAAAAGATCAGGGTGGGGCAAACTGGTTAAATAAGTGGGAGTGAGGTGCCAATAGTAGATACTTGGGACACATGTAGAACATAGCACCCAGGACGACAATGAAAGTTCCTAAACCCTGTCTGTGGCCCCAGCTGCACTCCTACTTTTCATTGACATCTGGCGTAAAGCCAAGCAGACCTTCCATGCGACAGTTTAGACTTGATGTCAAGCCAAGTAAGCTACTGTAGGACGAATGTCCCAAATGCCTTGTTTGCATGGGAAAGAAGTGATGTAGGAAGTGAAGATGCAAGAAATCTCTGCATTAACCTGCTGGCCGCTGTGGGTCTTGTCAGTGGCTGGCTTTCACTCTGCAAAGCATATTTCCTTTCCATCTCCAGTAAATGTAAAGCCTTGCTGTCTTGTCCACGTGTCTTGTGCAATTCTTTCTTCAGGACACTACGCGCCTAGAAAAAGCCTCCTTGGGCCCAGAAGCCAGGAGCATGACTACAGATGCCATTCCTGAAGTTAATAGAGTCAAACATAGAAGACACCATTAGTGAAAGACAAATGCCACTGCAGGCTTTACTCTTCAGCTTCCCTATACCTTCAAAGTAACATGACTAGTAGCAGCAAGTCAAAACACCGAAATAGGAAAAGTGCTGAATTTCAGGTGTGAAGATCAAAGGTTGGTTCTGCCAAGGCCAGTGATCATGTCTGGAAAATGAGAATCAGACATTTTCCCATGCAGAAGGAAAATTCTTCTTTATTTCAATACAGCAGAAGGAGGATGTTTCTGGATTGGTCTCCCTAAAACTCCCAGTAGCCGTATTTTTCTGGGTACAAACACCATTGAGGATTCCTTCAGGGGTTCCTGGAGTGTTTGAGGTCTCTGTGCTCTGACCTAGAAGTGGCCTTTCCAAAATGACCCCTAGAACTCCTGTGCCTGCCCTTGGTCCTCACCCTCCTCTGGTTCCGTCCTTCTTCCTCACTCTGCAGTGGACTCCACCTCCCTTCTCATATTCACCAGCTGAAAATCTTTCTGTCTAGGCCTAGGACAGAAGCCTTTTCATCTCTAAAGTTTTCGTGATCTATCTGAGTCTCCATGATCTTAGTCATCCTCCTATGTTGGATATTTGGAATTTACCTAATTGTCTTCTTCCCATCCCCCAAAGAGTAGATGTTTCTTTCAGTAATGTGAGTCTATGATGGCTGCCTTTAGGTACCAAGCTAAATAAATATGGGCTGCCAGATGGCCGATAGAACATTATTTCCAGGATGTCTGTAAGAGCATTTCTAGAAGTGAGTATCATTTGAAACCATAAACTGAGTAGAGCAGCTGGCTTCTCTGGGGGGGTTGGGGAGCATCACCCAGTCTATTGACGCCTGAATAGAACAGAATAATAGAGGTCATTGCTGAATTTTCCTCTCCTGGCCTCAGCTGGGCCATATTTATCTTCTTCAGGCATTGACACTCCTGGCTCCCAGGCCCTTGGACTCAGAATGAATTACACCAGATTTTCCTGGTTTTCCAACTTGCAGATGGCAGACTATAGGACTTCCCAGCCTCCATAAACACCGGAGCCAATTCCTATGATATATACACACTTACTATCATATATATATACTATATATTATCATATACATACTTGGTTAGTTCATTCTCATTTTGAAAAGGCATACAGATTCACATACATCTTATCAGTGTGTTTCTGTGAAAGACTAATAAATATTGCGTTCAACTGTCTGTTCCCATGCAGCTCGGACTTTTACTTAACAAAAACATAATAAATATTCTGTGGAATTCTGTTGAAGTGAGTTTAAGACACCAACTTGTGCTATAGTGACTCATGAGTGAGTCACTCAAAAGCTCATTCCCAATCCGATAGTTTTGGGAGGAGGGGCCTAGGGACAGGGAATTGGGTCCCAAGGGCAGAACACTCAAGAATGGATTACTGTCCTTGGAATGGGTCCATTAACTGCAAAACGAGCTGTTATAAAGCAAGTGTTCTCATTGTTTTCCCTCCCACAGAAGCCCACCTTCCTACCCTTTTGCACATTATGCAGCACAAGGGCCCTCAGAAGCCACGCAGGTGCCAGGACCACGATTCTCTGGAACTTCCCAGCCTCAGAGCTGTGAGACAATGTGAACTTCTCTCCTGTAGGATTTGCCCAGTGATTGACAATTGCTTGTCTCTGTCCTCACCCTCTGGTATCAGTGGGTTTTGCTCCAATCAGATTGCTCAGGACTCCCAAATTTCTTCTTTGTTGACAGGGAAACACTGCCAGCATCATTCTCCTTACAGATGATAATTTGAGTTATTTTCCCTCCTTGAATAGTCCTCCTCCCTCCTTGCTCCTCCTTCCTCCATCCTTCATCTTTCCAGCCAGTGTGGAGTTGCTTTTGAGGAAATTGGATTTTATAAAAAGTAAGTGATGTATAAGGGCTACATGCTCCTCCAACACAATTAAGGTTGTTTTAGGGCTCTTCCCTTTGGGTACCTTCACTTCCATAGCTCCATCTCTCATTTAAATGCAAGTGGCTCTTCAGTGTAAACTCTTGCCCTGGCTTTTCTCAGAATAAGAAATTCTGCTTGTTCTTTGAGGCCCATCCAACTTTACCACAGGCTATATGAGTGAGCAAATTCAAGCCATACTGGTCTATGGAGTCTTTGAGCTTAGACCTATTTCTTTTTTTTCATTTTTTGAGGTTTTTTGAGACAGGGTCTCACTTGGTAGTTCAGGCTGGCCCTGAGCTCAGCCTCAAACTCACATCATAGCAATCCTCCTACCTCTGCCTCCCAAGTGCTGGGATGACAGGTGTGAGCCACCACGCCCAGCACTGTGGTATGTTGTACTGATTGCTGCTGGGGTGAGTCTCCACACCCAGTATTGTTTGTGGTTACCGGATATCGAACCTGGGCCCTTGTGCTTGCAAGACAGGTGCTGGAACCACTGAGCTAAATCTGCAGCCCTAGACCTGTTTCTGAAGCCTCCTGTTTATCCATGCTGTTGCTTATCTCCTGCTTCTCAACCTGAACGCACCCCGCTTCCAGCTCCCACTTCAAGCCCCTTCCCCATGGATACCTCCTGGCTCCCTCTGATCTTTTTGTCCTCTACTAATCACTGTTTATGTCATATGTTACCTCAAATCATCTGTGACTCAATTATCAAATGCCCCTCTCCTCATCTCAGTTACGTGCACACTGTCTGTATTTTCCAGAAAGTCTCATCTCACACATGTGTTTGTTGATTTTATTTTCCCTGACCCCTATTTCATCCAGAATGGCAGATGTTTCAATTATCTCATAATACACAACAAGCCATTAACAATCTTGGGGGAGTGACTGGGCTCCACTGGGAAGTTCTCCCTCGGTCTCTCACGCAGTTGCAGCTAGATGCCAACTGAGGATTCGCCTGGACTGAGCACCCAAGGTCACTCGCTCTCGTGACATGTGGGGGAATCTGGCTATTGTCCAAGGGCTCAGCTGAGTCTATCAGCAAGAGCATCCAAACATATCCCCACCGTGTGGCCTTTTACAGCCTGACAGCTGGGTCCAATGAGGGAGCATTCCACTAGAGAGGGCTCCAAGATTCCCAAGTAGAAGCTGCAAGGCTTCTGTGACCTGTCCTTGGAAGTCCCAGAATATCACACTTACTGGACAAGCAAGTCAGCGAGCCTGTCTAGATTTGGGGAGAAGGGAACATGACTGCAATGCATGAAGTGTGAGTGACAAGGTCACAAGGCAGGGGAACACAGCAGGTGGAACCTATGTTGTCACGGTCTGACCAGGGCAGCTAAGAGGTACAGTCCTAGTCTAGGACACATTGATCTGAATTACCTGGCAAGGGGTGCAGGGTCCTTGGAGACCTGTATCTGCGCTGCCTTTCTAGACACTGCTGAGAAATCAGCTGAGTACATCCGGTGGCTCAGAACCAACACAATGGCAAAGCAAGTGTCATAGCGAAGCTACTTACTCTGTGAATGGTGAATCTTCTTTTCACTAATTTAAAGATTATGACAGGGGCGCTGACACCTTGTTCTGTTACCTGGTCCTGGGTTGTGATAGTGGAAGGTTGTTCATTAATCTGTGACAAGAGAGGCAGAACGGAAATCTACTTAGGAAGCTCTGTAGCTTGGTGTTGGATGTGTGGAGGAAGGAGGGTCTGGCTGTTTCCTGGGCTTCTGTTAAGCCTTGATGGATCGGGATGGTGGGCAATGCCAGGAAGCCTCGGCTGAGTTTTGACCTGAGTCAGCTTTGGATTCCTTGCCCTCCGCAACAGCTGCCTCTTCCCAAGCTTCTGTTCCAAAGGACTTTGGCCCATTTCTAGATCTTCCCTTTCGATTATCCTCCAGTTTCTAGTTAACTCTACACATTGACCAGACTCTCCTGTCCAGTTTGTCCTCTTTACCAAGAACTTGAGACCCTCTGAGGCCCAGGGAGCCTCACTCAGACCACTGAGTCCCCAGCATGAAGCGTATCTTGGCACCCAGGAGGTCTTGTTTGATAAGTGTCTGCTGAGCACCTGTGTTCCCATCCACTTGGGAGGCAGAGGCAGGAAGATCACTTGAGCCTAGGAGTTCAAGGCCAGGCTGAGTGTGTTAACAACCACAACAGCAACAAAACCAAATAGATATCTGATGAAAGGAAAAATAAAGAAATGCAGAATCCCCCAGTATGCTTAAAGCCATTGGAAAAACCCACATGTCTTGCTTGATGGTAAAACTGAGGGCTTCACTTGAAATTTTGTGAAATCCAGAAAGCAAGCAGGCAAGCATGCAAATTCTTTTTAAACAGTTTTCATACAGCTGTTCACTTAAGATTAGTGTGCTTTACGGTATGTAGTTTTTAATCTCACTTTAGAAGTAAGACATTTATTTTTAAAGATTCTTACAAAATTTTTTCTTGCGGATTATTTTTCCTGATTTCCTTAGCAGATGTCATTTTATTTCTTCTCATTTCCCCGGCAGCTGTCATCACGCTCTTTTCTTTTCTCATTTTCCTAAGCCAAGTCAATCGCTTCCAGAGCCAGGTCTCAGGGAAGCCGGGAGCAGGGGCAGTGGGTGTGGAGCAGCCTGTCATGTCCCCACCTCTTCCTGGATGCACCGTCCCCCTACCCCGTGCCCAGCACACGTTTCTTACCAATAAATGCTACAGAATGGCCCCTGGGATGCTTTAAAGACAGCCTTGTTTGCCAAGGCTCCCACAGTGGACAGAGTATTTAAACCCCTCTCCGTGGGTCACTCGGAGCCCAGCAAGGGTCTGGCCCTTCCCAGGTACCTATTCAGGATTTTCCTCCTGAAATAGGTTCTGTGGGTCCTACCCGATTGCTTGCAAGGTGGGTGTCACCCTAATCCATGCACTAAGAGAGTGTGTGATTTAACAGGCTTCATAATCTCCAGTAAAAGAGCTTTCAGCAGGCATCTTGCATGTAACCCACATACATCCTCCTTTATGTGTAAAATCATCTTTCGATGACTTGTCAACCCCAATACAATGCAAAGGCTGTGAAAGTAGTTACTATATTGTTTAGTTTAAGAGCAAATGAGAAGAAAAAAGTTCTGTACTTGATTAGATGCAATTTAGAATGAAATATTTTGGATCTGCAGTTGGTTGAGTCCACAGATGTGTACTCTGGGGATACAGAGTGCTGACTCTGCTTAGCTCTACCTCGAATCTTGCAGTGCTCCAGGAAATAAAATAAACCCCACAAGCACAACAAGAGACTAGGCAAAGTGACAGCAAAAGGAGTTGGTAATCCACGTCAGCAGTTGCAGTGAATTGTTAGTCAGCCTTCAATGTGCATGTCCAACAATGCGATGCACTAAATTTATTGTCAAAGGAATACATGAAAAGCATGGGGATTAAAACAGACTTCAAATATTTTCAGAACATTAGATTCCAAGAAGAGATCACTCAAAGAAAAACATTGTTTCTTCTCGTTCAGTAAGATGTTCTCCATGTTGTGTGCCAACATCCATTATGCTGCCGAGATGGGCTAATCATCCACGTGGAATTGTATGGTTTCAGTCTCTAAGAAGCCTCCATTTCCACCTCCACCAAATGAGCTCAAAGATCACAGCCCTTAACTGTGCACAAGCCAGTCTGATTTTGTTGTTGTGGTTGTTGTTGTTGTTGTTATTGTTCCTAGTTTATTATGCCAAGTTGTTAAGCCAGCTTGACTCATCGAACACTCATCACACAATTCAGAGAAAACTAGTCAGACTAGTCCTAGACACAGAGTTGGGTCAGGTGTGCCCATTTATTACACAATGTGTTAAAGCTCCCAGAAGAAATCAGAAGCAGACACATAGGAGGGGGGACCCGGGGCAGGCGCAGGTCAGCCCTGGGCAGGAATCGAGTCATGTAGGAATGACCTTCTGGGGTGAAGCAAATGCTTGTCTGACTCAGCATCTCACTTTGAGGGAAAGAACCTCAGTGGACAGTGAATGAACAACAGACCTGCACCAGCATCATTTCATGAAACCAGGCATGTGGCCACATGGATCCAAGGCCAGGAGGAGACTGGCATCTTTTGAAATCCAGCCCATGTGTCAGTAGCATCGCTGTCTGCTCGGCTACTCAGGCCAAATCCCTGGGGTCAACCTGTTTTTTTCACCTGCCTCCTCTCACAATATCTAAGACATCCGCCATTCCTGTCCTCAAACCTGCTACTGTTGTCCTTGTCTCCTGACACCTGCACCCCATGCCAGCTGACCTCCATTGAGAACCACAGCTAAAACACTCTCTTGTACTTAAAAATCAAGCATTTCTGCAAGGCAAACATCCTGTAACCAAATCAATGACAAACGACAGAACAGGAAAAATACTACACATCCCTGACCAAGGTTAGCCTCCTAAATATACAAATGCCTGATATAAACTATTATAAAAACCAAATATTAAATAGAACAATGGGGGAAATTTTTGAACAGTTTGCAATGAAAGAAACATATTACATTTGTAAATGAAAAGATGCTCAATCTCACTCTAATTAGAGAAATACAAGCGTGCCGTTTAATGAAATATAGCTGAATTTATAAGATTGAAAATTCAAAAACTTCCATATGTGATATGGATGGTGATAAAGACCCGGACACCATCATCTGTAGGAAGCGATTAGTCCATCTTGGTTGGAGGCAGATGCTTTTTGACTTTGTAACCACATCTAGGAATCTCCCTACTGTACATTTACATATCAACATAAAGATACATTAAAAAGACACCAGCAAATGCTCAGGATAAGGTGATGGGGTAAATAAATTCTGATGTATTTATAAAGTGGGATACAATGCAGAGATGCAAAGGATGAGATTACCCAATAGTAAGAAAAGAAAATGTCCTACATATGTTTCCAAATTATGAAAGAGCAAGATGCAGAAGAGCAAGCATGGCAAGCTATCGTGGACACAGATGCAGGCAGGGAAACATGTTGCTCGCATGTGCACAGCCTGGGGATGGATGGACAAGAAACTCAGAACGGTGGTTGCTCTGAAAGGTGATCTGCAATATCTAGCAAAAAGAGAAAGAGTTTAGTTTTTAATATATTTCTTTTTTTGATGTTTGAATTTGACTCACACTCACCAATTACGTTTTAAAAGTTATGGAAATTTTTTGGTGTGTATGTGAGTGTGTATGTGTGCATTCATGTGTGTGTTTTGAGACAGGGACTCGATATGCAGTTCAAGCTGGCTTTGAACTCCATGTGTAATCCAGGCTGGCCCTGCACTCACTGTCACCCTCCTGCCTCAGCCTCCTGAGTGTTGGGATAACAGACATGCATCACCACACCAAGCTCAGGAATTGCCCATGTTTTTCACAAAATCATTAAGTCAAAAAAAAAGAGTTAGTTACATATTTTACCTTGTATTGCTGGAGTTTGAACCCAGGCTCCATAGCCCTATTCTATCATTTGAAGTAAGATATTAGAAACATTTTTCTAGAAAATTGTGAGTCTTTACCTACGGAAATAATTAAAATTTTCATTTTATTATATCCTCACTTTTAGGATCTTATGTATAAATGAGTACTTCAGAAAAAATAGCCAGTATTTAGTATCTTACTGTGAACAAATACCTTTCATGATGCTTCAAAATAACAGATCTGTCCTCATCTCTCCATTATAAACGAAGGACTGAAAGCTCAGAGAGGTTAATTAACTTGCCTATGGTCACACAGCTAATCAGTTCCAGGGCCAAATAAAATCTTAGTGCTCTGACTTTAGACTTCAGAATATATATTCCTTGTTTTGATTTTTGTTTTTTGAGACAGGGTTTCACTGTGTAGTTCAGGTTGTCCTTGAACTCGCTATGTAACCTAGATTGCTCTTGAACTCATGGGGATCGTTCTGCCTCAGCCTCCCGAGTACTGAACCACAGGCATGCACCACCATGACTGGCTCAGAGCCCACATTCTTAATCACTTCTATGGTTTGTTTATTGTTACCAATGACTCATTTGTTTCTTATAAAGCAGTGCTTAAGGGTACATGATTTCATTTCAAATCAAGTAATTAGAAAAATAATTCAACCTTAATTATAGAAAATAAAAACACAAATGTTGATAGTTCATGAGTTCCATCAGTAAAGTCATAATATTGTTTCTGACAGTATAGTCAATAATATAGAAAAAATTAAAGCAATATTTAAAGATATCTGAATAAACATGTGACTACTATATATATGCTATTTTTTCTTGCTGTTTAATTCTTGGCCATCAAAAAGCATTTGAGCAATAAATTGAATGTCCTACTTCGGTGTTCTGGGTTTAGTAGCATCCTAGCTCCCAACTGAGGTGCTGACCTCCTGACCTTCCATACTTCAGAGTGGGACTTTATTTGGAAGCAGTATTTACGAAAGTGATCTAGGTAAACTGAGGTCTGTAGCATGGCTCTGAGGCAGTATGACAAGTGTCCCTGTGCGAAGGGAATCAGGATGTAGAGACAAACACACAGAGAGGAAAGGCAGTGTAAGGAACAGGAGGCCCCACTGTCATGGAGAGCAGCAGGCCTCCTCACCGCCTTAGCCAGCTAGCACTTCCGGCACCTGTGAAATGACTTTATTGGAAAATAGAGCCCTTCCAGGTGGAAGGAAGTCAAAACGGGTCATACTCATTAGGATTGGGGTGGTTCCTAGTCCAGTAGGACCAAGTGTCTTTATCTCTAGGTTGGGACACACGAAGAACGTGACACGAAGACAGAGGCAGAGACTGGGATGTCTACAAGGGAAGAGCCAAGACACATTGGGTGACCACGGACAATACCAGATGTAGGACCAATTCTTCCGGGTCCCTCAGAGACGACCTGGTCTGCCCAGCACCTTGATTTAGGGATTTAAGTCCCCAGGACCTTGAGAGAATGCATTTCTGTTGTGTAAGCAACCTACTTTGTGTTTGTATAGCAGCTTCCGAGTAGCAGGGCTGATTCCCTGGAAGGAGATGGGTGTGTGAGTGGCTGGGGAGGAAGCGCCCATGAGGGACACAGCTTGGGGCTCCCCTGCAATGGCCACGTTCCTGGCAGCTGGCCAGGTGCTAAAGGTTTTGACCATCACCCTAGATGAAGCACCAGGATGCACCCGGCCCAGTCCCAGTCTGTGAGCAGCAGGAAAGAGCGTGGGCTTCTCCTGCCTTCAGGAAGCTTCACCCTGAACTGAGGAGGGAGCCAACACAGGCTGGTGGCTAGGAGTGGCCGCGGGCTGACTCTGCAGTCCCGACATGTCAGACACAAACACCTGGAAGAACGATTGCAGAAAGCATCAAACACGGATGAGGGTGACTCTTCGACTCCCTTGAAGGGCTGAGTCCATCATGACCTGTAGTTTCTGTGAGACTGCAGAATGTTCACATTAAAAATTCATTGTCCAGTGGTTTTGTTAATGCAATTCTCACCATTTTCACTGCGGTTTTTAAATGGATAAGATCTTCTCATATCTCCGGTTGCTGGTGTACAGTACAAGGCAGCTGTCTCAGAGGAAGAAAAAATAACCAATTGGAGAATACTTAAGGGTTTCGAGGCATGTTCCAAGACACACAGTAGGGGAGGGAAGGAAGCTGGTGGAAAGCCAGCAGTCTTCCCCTAGGAAGGCTTTGAAACACAAATTTGGTTCCACTTTGGGGTCAGCGCCTGACCACAGATCAGACGACAGTGCATTTTCATGAGACCACATCGAGCAGCCATCTGGGTCGCAGCTAAGCCCAAGTGCTTCCTTTACTTTTCGTTTTCTGAGACAAAAATAGGACCAAATTCTACCCAGGGCGATTTTGATCCACAGATGACATAGTAAGGGAGTGATTAATTAGAGCCCACAAACCAATTTAGGATAATGAGTAACAGGCGTCAGGCAAGAAGACTTGCATTTCTCTTTTTGCTAGTTTGCATGGACTTTTGAATTGTCTTCTATACAAAAAGATGTGTTTTCACCTGTTTTAATTATGAGCTGCCCACTGAGTTTCATTATAAGAAACACAATTACTTTTTATCGTGATGATTTAGAGGTTATACCTCTTTGTCACATCTTTCACAGAGAAGTGGGGTCTAGAGTCTCCCCACTCCTGAATAGGTTTGTGCCCCAGTGTCCTCGGTCTGACATAACAGATTGCCACAGATTTGCCATCTTTACGCAAAAACGCATTGCCAGGCCCAAAGGCACATGGCTGTAAACCGAGCACTCAGGAGGCGAAGGCAGGAGGATTGCTATGAGTTTGAGGTTAGCCTGGGCTACAGAGTGATCCTATAACCAGCCTGAAGGAATTACATAGCAAGATCTGTGTCAAAATCCCCCCACAAAACCCCAAGATAACAACCGTGAATTCTCCCAGTTTTAGAGGCTGTATGTTACTTTTATCTCAAAAATAACTGTCAACACATGCTGTACTTCCACTAATGATACATATACTAGTGTGTTTTGGAGGAAATATCTTCATGTTTGTAATTTACTTTGGAAGTTATCTGGACTAGTAAGAGGAAGAACACGTGGCCAGTTATGTTAAACAGCAAACTTCGTAAAATATTTGTAGGCTAGAGGTGGTGGGCGTATGGATGCTGACTGCCAAATATTTTCAACTTTTCTGTATGCTTGAAAGTTTTTATAATGCAACATTGGAAAAATATTGAAAATGTGTCTATTATGGAAATTTCTTCAAAACAGTTTGTATGATCCAA
This sequence comes from Petromus typicus, assembly GCA_004026965.1. NCBI lineage: Eukaryota > Metazoa > Chordata > Mammalia > Rodentia > Petromuridae > Petromus > Petromus typicus. The sequence continues at coordinate 13,306 of PVIR01022781.1, forward strand.
GAAATATTAATTCTTGCTAGAATGAATGCTAGGTTTACCATCAACTTCATGTCAATTCTTCTCTTTTTAGAACGTAAGCATGAGATAGCATGTTCACAGTCATCAAGTAAATGGGAAAGGGGGAGTTTTGCTATGACTTTGTCCCTTAATTCTTTCAGGTCCTTCTTAACTGTGCTCCCCAAATCACATACTCAAGTATCATCAGAAGCGTAGGCTTTGAGCACCAGCCAGCTGCTTTCAAGACATGACAGCGTTCATCTATTGCAGTGGTGGTGAACCTGTGGCATGCAGAGCCCTCTCCATGGGCGTATGAGCCAAGATACCCCAGCAGCCTAGCGTCGGTTGAACAATGGTAGCTATTTTTTTTTGAGACAGGGTCTCGCTTTGTAGTTCAGGCTGGCCCTGAGCTCAGCCTCAAACTCACATCACAGCAATCCTCCTGCCTCTGCCTCCTGAGTGCTGCAATTACGGGCATGAGCCACCACACCTGGCACTGTGGTATGTGGTACTGGTTGCTGCTGGGTGTGAGTCTCCACGACTAGTATTGTATGTGGTTACTGGGGAATCGAACCTGGGTCCTTGCGCTTGCAAGACAGGCGCCGGAACCACAGAGCTAACTCCCTGGCCCTGGACAACGGTAGTTCTAAACTAAAACCTCACTATTCAGGCTTAATTACAGTGTTGCCACTCTGTGATAAGTGTGTAGATTTTGGATTGCAGTGTGGGTCCTTGGTCTTTAAAAGGTTCACCATCACTCCCCTACAGCACGAAGCAGAGCCTGGCATGCAGAAAACGTTCGATGCTCTGGCTGCCCAGCTGTGAAGAAGAGCATGAAGACCCTGCTGGGCTGATTTGCCTTTGGAGGCTCTCCACAGCCAAGGCAGCTGTCCTGTTTTCCTCCTTGCCTTTGGCACAGATGTGAAGTCTTAGAGTCACCCTTCTGACCTCAGTATCGGCCTGTCTTCTGTGTCTGCTTTGTCCCATGTTCCAGATGGCTCTGTGCCTTCATCTTGCCGCTGGCTCCTGAGGCTTTGCTGACACAGGTGTCTCAGGCTGTGTGGAATGGAGGAGGATGGAGAGCAAAACATGCAGTTAGGAGCTGAAGAAGATCTTGCCAGTGATGGTGGCGGGTCTGGAGCCCTTACAGAGGGAGAACTGAACATACTCACTGCAGAGAGAATGTCCCAGACATGAGGGCCAAGTATCTGTTTGAGGGAGAAGACAAAGGAGTCCCGAAGTTTTCTAACTTCAGGGACATTTAAAATGATGATCCCACCAATACAGAGAAAAAATACACTTTAGAGCAGGAAGAAAACTCAGTCCTGGCTGCTTTCATCTCATGGCACCAGAGGAAAGTCCACAAGGAAATGATGAGCATGTGGGGGAACAGTTCAGAGGTAGGTTCAGGGATAAAAAGGGGGATTTTCAAAATGGTGTTTTTAGCTGGTTCTATGGCTCCAGTGATCCAGCCAATGCCTCCACTATCTAGGAGGCGTCTCTTTGGAATATTGCCTTGAGAGTTAGTTACATGGGGATTTAGGTACTTCAAGAGAGCATTCAGGAGATTAGATTAAGTCATCAAGAAGGAGAAGAAGGAGCATGAGGAACAAGAGGAGGAGGATGGGAAGGGGAAGGAGTGAGAGGGAGGAGTCTACCATCCTGGGGACAACTGAGAAAGAATAGCGTGGAAGGAGGGAGAAATAAGAGGAACCCAGAGCACACAGGACAGCACCTCCAACTGTGAAGAGTTGTCTGGCTCAAAGCATCAAAGTGCCCAGGTGGAAAACTCTGCTGATACCAGCAGGCATAGGCCCTGGATTTTGGGAGATGACTTCTTTTCAAACATTCTTATCAGAGTCTCTGCCTCATAGTGGGGCTCGATCATGTGGCCCCCAATGTTGCAGTACCCTGAGGGATTTATCCTGTGTCGTACCCAGATAGTGGAATCTGTTTCTGTCTTACTTTAGAGCCTATTTTTCACTGGTAGATTCTTCTCCATCCTCATTTAAAAAATACTTTTAGACTAATGACCTGAAGTGATCCAACAACTTTTGTAATCTCCAGTTAGTCACGGCCAAACCTGCTTTTGGCATGCAGTGTGTGTCCACACACACGTGCCATTTTGCACATACATTCTCTATGCTCCTCAACACGTCATCCTACTGCTCTTGACTTCCCACTAAAAGGATCTGTCTGAAATGACCTGGAATCACCTCCCACCCATTACTTCCGTCTGGCTGTTGGCTCCTGACCACTCTTTGCCCAATACCAGCTGGTTCATCCAGCTCCTCCATACTCTAGCCATGTTGCTCAGCATGTCCTAAGGTATGAAAATTAACTGCTGACCTTGACACCTTCATGAGAATTACAACTGACCTCAGTTGTCTGAGAAACAAACAGAATTGGTTCCTTCTCGCCTAGTCCTTTATGTCTTCTTCCCATGGAAACTTTCTGACGAATTTCTAAGTTGGTTAAAATCGGCTCAGTTGAGCTCCATATTTATTCTTCACAACCCTAATCTCTCTTTCCTTACTCAGATTTCCACCACACAGCACTGGCTATGAGGTCAAAGGGACAAACTTCGACTAAAGAATAGAGCCAAAACACGTAGTAGCGCACCTCCGTTATTAGATGGCAGTGCGCCCTTCGGCCTCCCTTTCTCCCAGCCATCGTTCTGATGTGGCTCAAAGAACCCCACATGCTGGTATAATCGCCACAGTGCTGCCTTCTTCTGGGGCTGTTCTTTCATTCTGAGTTTCCCAGAGCAGATCTGTCTTCTGAGAAGGTGTTGGGGAAGTGAGGAGGGGTGACAGCTGGGCCAACCATCCTCCAGCCAGTGTGTCTCATCTCTATCTGAGCCTCCTGTCTTGAGAGCCAGGAAACCCTGACCTCCGTACGGTCAAACTGAGTGCTGGCAGAAAGCACGTACAAAGAGTTTCTGGGAGGACTCTTCGCGTATGTTAGGGTTGAACCAGACTGGTTCCTACTTCCTTGGAAAATGTTACAGAAAGTAAAAGATAACAGTAATTGATTTTTCCAAATTCTTTGTTATATGCGTCTGTGACTTATATGTTCACGGTACTCCTGTTGCTAATATTTTAATGAGATATATGTATAAAGCAGTGAAGGTTTGTTTTTTAATGGTAAATGTTTTTCACCTGCCTCCTAGCTTGTTTTCTATTTTTATTCCATACTGCCAGGTGGGTATTTACACAACGACTACAGCATCTTTTAATATTTTAGTTAAAATATATTTAGCTCTAGAAAGGGGTGTGTGTGTGTGTGTGTGTGTGTGTGTGTGTGCGCGCACGCAGGTGCACCGTAATCAATGCTTCAGTGACCTTTAATTATATTTTAATTCATGTTTCTGTGTGTCTCCTGCAGCGACTTGACTTCCCATAAATGTAACTCTTAGAAGTTCTCTGACTGTGCTTTCTCTGTGACTATTGCATCTTCTTGAGGTCTCTGTCACCCTGACCTCAGCCAAATGCTGGCCAGGTGCTGTAGCTCGGAGGGAGCACACTTCCCCACACGCCCCAAATCACGGGCTCCATCTCCAGCCTCAGGGAAACACCGCTGAGAAGGATGACAAGGTATTCGTGTTAGCTTTTACTGGCTGCTATAAAAGATTACCACAAAGCAAATGGCTTAAAATGACACATCAGACTAATTTGATTGCCCTGCATTCCTGTGATCTACCTATTCCTCCCTCTCTTCCCTGGCAACTACTGATCTCTTTATTCTATGTTTTATCCTTTTTGGAGTTTTGTGAAGTTGAAACCATACAATGTAGTGTGGCCTTCTTAGATTTGCTTCTTTTACTTAACGTATGATTATGTTTCCTCCATGTCTTTGTGTGAAATGGGACCTTCTTTCACTCAGCACGGAATAATGCTCCATCGTGTGGGTATACCACAGCTTGTCCACTCACCTACCGAAGGACACCTTCGTTGCTTCCAAGTTTTGGCATTATGAATAGTTTCTACAAATAGCCACATGTATGGCAAAAACAGATGTTCATATTTTGTGTGTGGACACAGTTCAATTCTTTGGGGTAAATATGAAATAGTAAAATTGATGGATAGTATTGTGAGAATGTGCTTAGTTTTGTCAGAAACCGTCAAGCTGTCTTCCAAAGCCGCTGGACCATTCTGGCTCCTACCAGCAAGGCAGGACAGTTCCTGTGTGTCACATCTCAGTGGCCATTTGGTGTCAGCTATCTGGATTTTGGATATTCTACTACATATGTAGCTGTATCCCATAGTTACTTCAATGTGACTTCCCTGAGAACATACGTTGTGAACTATCGTTTCATATGCTTATTTGCTATCTGTCTATCTTTATTGAGGCATCCGTAAGAGGCTCTGGTCCATTTTTTTTTTCTTCCTTTCATTTTGTTTTTTTCTTTTTGGATACAGGATCTTGCTCTGCAGTTCAAGCCAGCCTTGAACTCACTAGATATCCCAGGCTGGGCTTGAACGCTCAGTAATCTTCCTGCTTCGTGCTCTCGAGGCGGATCACAGGCGTGTACGTCATGCCAGGCTTGTTTCATTTTCGTTTGTTTGTTTATAGACTAGTTCTCAGTAAGTCACTCATTTGCCCACACTACGCTTGATCCTGCAATCATTCTGCCTCAGCTGCCCTTACTCGGAGCATTGGCATGTGCCACCGTGCCCAGCTGGTACTATTTTTTTTTTTTCAGGTTTTTTGAGACAGGGTCTTGCTTTGTGGTTCAGGCTGGCCCTGAGCTCAGCCTCAAACTCACAGCACAGCAGTCCTCCTGCCTCTGCCTCCTGAGTGCTGGGATTACAGGCGTGAGCTACCACGCCCGGCACTGTGGTATGTGGTACTGGTTGCTGCTGGGTGTGAGTCTCCACGCCCAGTATAGGTATGTGGTTACCGGAGATCGAACCCGGGTCCTTGCGCTTGCAAGACAGACGCCGGAACCACTGAGCTATATCCCCGGCCCCAGCTGGTACTATTTTTAATAACAGGAAATCAAGTGTTTCCTTTACTCTCATTGTGCTGTAGGATACAGTGACTATTTCACGGTGTCAGCTTTAAAGCAAGGAGCACTTCTCTTTTACTGTTCAGAAGTGGCCTCTTCCCTCTTTAGGCACTGCCTGTGTGACTTGCCATGTTTCTTGTCACTGTGTCTGCCCTCTCATCCACTCAGTCCCTCTCTCTTTTTAAGGTAAAGGGTTTTACTACTGCGAGATGTGATTTAAAAAACATGGCGAATGTTTAAATAAAAAGTGTGAAAATGTGTTATCATCAAAGACACATTGACGTTAATCCTCCCTTTGTGTCCATGTGCATACCAGTTCCCTACAGTGAGGCGATCATTATGTTTTACAAATACATACTAACACAAATTTTAAGTAATAGCAAATTTAAAACATAAATACACTTATCCTTTGCACATGTATTCCTGTTGCAATGGTTTACTGTTCCTGAGTAAATATTATTATTCTTGAGGGAAAAATCCTCCCTCTCATTTCCAACACACTTGTCCAATTGTCCTTGTCACCTTCTAAGGCAGTTCTGGAAGTCCCCTTCCATGAATGTCTTTTTGTGGATGTTGCAATGTCCTAGATGAATTAAACATCTAGCGCAATTTCTTTTCAGTAAAATCATGACAACGGGTCCTTTCCACCTTCGCTGGATATGGTACCGTGTGACTTCTGATTCCTGGGTCAAAGCGGCTGTGGAAGGTAAGCATTTTAAATGAATTCGGGACACTGAGGCAGCCAGGACGGCACTAGACACGCCCAGAGGAGGAATTCCAGAACTGCTCCAGAAAATGGCTAGAATGGTGGGATAAGTGTGTTCAAAGGAAAAGGGAAGGTAATGGGAATATGTCTCTTTTTAAAAATTCAAATCTTTTTGGTACATTATATATACACATCACGATTGCACTCACCAATGAGAATTTGGACCAGTATATGACATGACTTAATTCTCATTTTTTTCTCATTCTCCTACTCACCCTACCACACCCACCCCTGTATACATCAGCTTTGTTTCCTTTCTTTTTTTTATTACCATTACATTATTTTTCCCCTCGTTATTTACCTCTACACCCCATTTCCCTTTAAATATTTTCTATTTTAGTGTAGCAAAATTTTATGTTGTACTTAAACATCATTGTACATTTTGATTACAGTTTATACATTACCTAGACAGGTCTTGAACTCCTGGGCTCAGGTGATCCTCCTGTTTCAGCCTCCAAAGTTGCTGAGATTCCAGCTTTTCTCCCTTCTCTTAGTGGACCAACATGCTCCCGCTACGAACCCAGTAGGTCAGTCCAACTTCCTGCCTCAGTTGGCCCAACCCTATTCTTAGGGGGGAGAGTTATAAACCTGAGCTCAGTAGGCCGAGTGAGGCCCTACTAATCTGCCTGTGGTGGGTTTTTCTTGAACCTTGACTCTAGTTCTAGTAACTGAACTCTTTTCCCTCCTTAGTGCTCAGCTCCATGCTTCTTCTTGATTTCTAAATTCACATTCGTCCCTTCAGCCAGTCTGAAGGTATCAGACATTATTGCTGATGTCTTTGACTCAATACATTGCTCACTTCCTGCTGTCGTGCATCAGTCTATACGGCCCCTAATACCACTTCTTTTCTTCAGTTCCAAAGAGCTCAGTGCTGCCGAACGCATACCCAGCCACTGCCTGAGCCCACAGCCCTCTGCAGGTGAGGCGCTATCTGCTGTGTCTCCACACAAGAACCAGCCTCTGCCCTGTGAGCGTATCTAGGCTCCGGGGGCAGCCCTCGGTGCTCTGTCTCGTCAATTCCATGGGCTCCTGTTGGGGTGAAAGGATATGGGGCTGGGCGCGGTGACGCTCACATGTAATCATGTAAGAGGCTGAGGCAGAAAGATCACTTTGAGTTCAAGGCCAGCCTGGACTACATAGTGAAATCTGTCTCAAAAACCAACAGTGATTAATAAAAAGATGTGGGATTCTGAGATTTCCAGGGCTGTTCCTTTGAAATGGAGACCTCATTGTGCACGTGCTCAGCCACGCAAAAATCAGTACTTACATAAGAAAAAAATCTGATCCGATTCTTGCTATGAAACACTCCACAGGTATGAAAATAATTTGACTTCCACATTTTCATTTTTACCTCCCCGGTGCTTAATTTCTGCACCTAGCCTTCATAAACAGCGCAGGTGTAGTTCATAATGCTTGTGGTCTGGTCCTCTTATGACAACGCACCAGGAAGTGGGAGGGGCTGAAACCAGGGCTGGAGCAGAGCGAAAACGGAGCGGTCAGGAACTTCGCCCCCCAGCTCTCAGCCAAGAGGGCAGCCGTTATCTTCAGCACGTAGGAGCAGGTATGACTCATTTCCTCACAGGTATGACGCGCAAACACAGTGTGGATCCACCGTGAGAGACAGGAGGAGCACGCCAGCCATGGGGTAATGACAGCCTCGTCTCACGTATGACTCTGACCGCAGAGCGGATAATACAGCACTCTGGAGTCTGAATTTCCTCTGAGCTTTGGCCGTGCTGCAAACCACACCGAATGGGACAGAAAAGCACTCCCTACACAGCAGTCTGGGCTGCAGGGTCCATCAAAGGCAATAGACTGGCTCAAGAGTGAATGATTTCCTAAGCAACCTCTGTGAGCCCAGCTTCCCGGCCACGTCTGAATGCAAATTGGCTCTGAGAGGAGAACAGGCCCTTTTCTCATGTTTCCATCAGACGGCTCCTTTTGCAGGTCTCTTAGAGCAAAGCTATGCATTTCTGCATAGGAAGATTATTGCTCCTACCTGGCTGTCGGGGTGGACACCTATCATCAAGTACTCAGGAGGCTGAAGCAGGAAGACCACTTTTGAGTGGTAGGCCATCCTGGCTGCACAGAAAGTTCAAGGCCAGCCTGAACTTGTTAAACAACCTGAAAAAGATGGATTAATTAATTTTGAATCCTAACTATATGCTGGGAAGTGTTTAACTCTCATGTGTGAGACCCTGAGATAAGGATTTAAGTAGAAGAAACTTACTTTAGAGAGAGTTCCAGGAGATCCTAGATGTATTAGACAGGAGAGGGAAGGAAAGGAAAGCATTCCAGTAGAAGATTTATTATTAACCAAGTTATCACTATAAGAAAATAGAGCTCAATCTCACTAGGTAATTGTTTTTTTGAGGTGGGGACCTCACTACCTTGCCCATGCTGCCCTTGAACTCCTGGGCTCAAGAAATCCTCCTGCCTCATCCGTCTGAGCAGCTGGGATTACAGTTTTAATTGCAGCAGATTTCAACTAAGAAATTCAGAAAACCATGACTCAGAATGAAGCCAGCTGGGGAATCAGGGAGCCAGGGCGGTTGTCTGCCAGCTTTCCATCTGTCCAGGTCAAGGATGATTTCGGGGGACTGACCTGCCCAGCACACAGCACTGTGTGTCTCCAAGGCAAGCAAAAAAATCCCTCCATTGGAGATTTTCGGGGACCAACTATGTGTTGAAGCAAATGCCACAGGATTTGGGAGCAGGATACCAGTAGTACCTGCCCCCTTCTACTTTTAACCTGAAAGGGAAGGAGGGACACTCATTTGAGAAGTATCCAGAGTTAGGGAGGGGTGCAAGCGAGACAGGAAAAGCCCTGGAGCAGTGGGAGTGAGGATCCGGAGGCCACAGACCCTGAGTCACCTCAGGCGCAGATGAGCAGAGAGGGACGGCACTGGATGGCAGCAGGTCAGGGCCTGTCCTCACTTGTCACATGACATGATCATCAGGAACACTGGCCTTCTACGGCTGGCTGGCGGGGGAATGTGCCCATTCCCAGTGGCGGATACTCTGGGACAGCATCCAACTGAGCCAAGGGCAGGGTCTCCAGAGGCTCCTCCTGCTGCGGAGAATGAGTTGAAAGTGAGTCTGGGAGTCTGGCAGAGTTAGAGAGTCACAAAGGCTTTTCTGCAGCCTGAGCCCAGACGCAGCAGCCACTGTGACCCATGTGGCTGATCGTACCCGAGACTTGTCTAAGCCCCCTTGCTTGGGGGGAGGGGACAACTATCACCTGGCTGGCTGACGCTTGATCTGCTTTCCAGAGGAAGCAGGGCTGACCTACAAAACATCAGATTTTGCTGGACATACGGGCTGGTAGAGGAGTATTTTCATGGTGAGGCAGCTTGGTCTGCACCCCCAGTTGGCAGGATGCTCTTCTCTGAGTTAGACTGAAACCTACCATCCTTGAACTTTTCCTTGGTCCTACTGCTGCCCTTTGGAAATGCCTGATCAGTCCCAAGGAAGTTGCCATCGGCACAGCATGCTGCTTATGGCTGCCCATAGCCTTCCCTGCCAGGGATGTGTGTATGAGGAGAAATTCAGGAGGTTATGACACAAACAGTGTGACTCATGTCTCCTCCTCAGTTTCAGCAAGTCTCTCTTCTGTACACTTCCAGGAAAGCGATTCTGCAGTGGACACAGGTCCTGTCCGGAGAGCTTTCTTGCTGATCTCCTCACCCCAACCTCCTCCTTCCATCCCTGTTCTCAGCACCAGGTGTCAACTCCAGCGGGACCACTGGGTCCCCTCCTTTCTCCTCACAGAATTTTACACGTGCTCAGCATTTGCTGGGGTCATCACCCACTGAAAGAAATGTCCTCAGCCATAGCTGTGGACCTGTCATATTTTTAAATCATTTATGCTATCTGAAACTCAAGGATAAGGACTAATTGGACAGAAATGCTCCACATGCTAGGTGACAAAGCACACTGCTGCCTCCTCATTCTATCCAACCAATGGAAAAGAAGATGAGGAAAAAGCTCTCTATTGTAACTAACAAGCCATCTTTAAGAATGGCTGTCATGGTCCAGGCACGGTGGTGTATACCTGTAATTGCAGCACTCAGGAGACCTAGGCAGCAGGGTAGCTTTTGAGGCCAGCTTGCACTACATAGCTATTTCAAGGCCAGCCTGAATTAATAGTAAGATCCTAAAAAAAAAAAAAAAAAAAAGGATATCATGAATAATTGTTTGAGTGGTATTTATTTTGGAAAATTTGTATGAATGCTACTCTCATATTTGAATTAGGATTTGAAACTTTGCTTCTTTAAAATTTAAGCAAGCCCTTTCTTGCTCACTCTATTCTGTTCTATCACCCTGATGTTCAGACAAAAACATACAGGAGACAACTGGATTCACTAGAAATTTAAGAGGGAATTACAAAGTTTGGCTGGAAGAATCTGTTCCTTTTAAGTGAAGCATTTTCTATTCCATTTGGTTGTCATGTTTATAGATTGTTGAGAAATTTAAAATGATGTATTGTGATGGCAAGAACCCATGTCAAGGGAGAGAAAGATGGAAGAAGAAAAGTCCACAATAAGTTCACCAGAAGGGACAGGGCTGTTTTTTTTCCCCCAACCAAAAAAGGATTAGAAGGAAATGGGGCTTTCTCAGAAAAGAAAGGCACTAGACATGTCTTCTCATGTCACATTGTCCCCAACTGTCATTTGATACTGAAGTTCTAATGTTAGATATCTCAGTAATAAATTTCTAATCATGGTTTCTATTAGTAATGTAGTTTAAAACTCTAAATTGGGAGAATTACTAATACATACACACACACATGCCTGTACACATTCATTTTCCAAGAATATATCAGTTTTGATGAAAACATTTTCTTTCCTTAATGTTGCTTTTTGCATCTGACTAAATCTGTATTTCATGTGAATATATCTTTTAATATATGATCATTCCTCTTTTCCCATTTTCACTGAGAGCTATATTTCCCTTAGTTCCTGTTCTACTAAAAAAGAAATGATTTTAAAAATTAGGTTAGGAGTATTTTTCCCTTTCTATAATCCTTCATAATAACTAACATGAAAGTAGGTTATGTCCTACTTCAAAAAGAGGGCTTATGGAAGCCAAGGAATATATGAAAAGGATTTTTTAAAAAAAACTATCATTCCTTATTTTCTAACATTGGAAATAATAAAGCTGAAATCATATACATGATTATTTATTGTAGTGTTAGGTAATATGAATTTATGATACCTAAAGGCTAGATAACAGTTAACAATGAATTAAAGGAAGGACAAGTTCTTAAAAAATAGAGCAAACTATGGCAGATTTATAATTCTGGTCAAAAAGAGAAAGAAAATGAAACATTCATTGATAATAGTCCTTTAAAGCACACATAGTCATAAGTATATGCAAATTCAGTGGGCCTAAAGTTTTAAAACTTTCATAGATTAGTTGAAGGGAAGAAGACCTCAAATCTGAGTAAAGCATTCTTGTCGTGTTTTTTTTTTCTCATTCTTTTTTAGAAAATAAGATTCTTCTTTCATCCTTATAAGACTGTCCAAACCTTATTAGATTTCCTAAAACAGGAATATAAACTGATGTTTCTGCACTTAAAACCTTGCTTTAAATCACAGAAATTATGAGAATGCTTATTGCATCTACTAACTTTAAACACCTCCCAGATATTGTGTTTTTAATTTTTCCAAACAATCCCATAATGCAGGTATTATTATCTGCATTTTATAAAGAGAGAGGAGTTTCAGTGTGTTTAAACAATTTGTTTAAAGTCAAACTAGGATGGAAGCAGAGGTCCACCTCTCTGAAAAACTCAGGAACTACAGAAGTCCCATTTGGTCTAAATGAGCAGAGGCAACGAGAGAAAAGGAGGGAAGAGGCCAAAACGGGGCCTTTCCCCAGAACTATATACAAAGGAGTCTTTGAATTAACAGTTGAAATAGGTGTTACAGTGGGAACTGAAAAACCTTGGGTTAGTATTCTCTCCAGGGCTCTCGTGAGGGGCAGGATTAGGATAGAGTTTAGATTCAGAGAAAGTTTCTGTTTAGTACTGAGACACAATTGGAATAAGGTAGTGTTAACATTCATAATGATCAGGATTACAAGGGCGGCTGTTAAAATGACAAATCCCTGGCCCTTCTAAGACCTGCCAAATCCTTATCTCCCAGGGAAAGCTGTTCCATGCACAGTGGAATCTAGTTGAGTCTAGAAAATGGGGCCCTGAGATAACGGTGTCTTCCTTTTAGAACTGTTTGGAGAACTCTGCACAATTACTGATGGAACTGGGTGTGGTGGTAGAAGTGTATAATCCCAGCTTTCTGGGAGGCTGAGGCAGGAGGAGAACAAGTTTCAGTATAGCATTAGTAACTTAGCAACTTACTGAGACTCTGTCAAAATAAAAAGTAATTTTAAAAGGACTAGAGAGGTAATTAATTCACTGTGGTCAATTCCCAGTGTCAAAAATAAATAAACAACTTAATGAATTGATCAACCCAATTAAACCAGAGTCTAAAGGGGTGGTTAGTATGTTTTAAAATTTCCCCAGCTAATTCAAAAGAAAAATAAATGTATGAACCAAATGAATAGTTTGAGTCTAAAGTAGATACTTCTTTCTGAGTTCATAAAGCTCTTCAGTCTTCATCTATGGCAGTTTTTATACAAATCTTGATTATAAATATCTGTATTTTTTTTAAACAACACTGTAACCTTGAAGGGTAGAGACTAGATAAGAATTTTCTTACCCATAATAGCACTGCGATCCTAAGCAAATACTTATTTGTTCTATGCACATAGTCATTCAAAAGATATCCTCAATAGTCCTGATCAGTACTGTTTAGTACTGGGCAAGAAGTATACTATGTAGGGCTGGGGATTTAGCTCAGGGGTTCAGTTCCTACCTTGCAAGCACAAGGTCCCAAGTTCAGTTCCTGGTACTGCAAAGAAAAAAAAAATTATATATACATATATATATACATATATATATACATATATATATATATACGTATATATATACATATATATATACTTATATATATACTTATATATATATACTTTATATATACTTATATATAAAAAAGAAATGTACAATGTACTGTGTACTATGCACTAATTCACCCATCAGAAGGGAATTTCCTATTTGTTTTGTGAATTATCAAGAAGTTCACCATATTAAGCAGCTTGTCCAAAGCCTGGAGCCCATGAAGTCTTGTCCCTCCAGGTTATTATCCAAAGCCATTCCTAGTTCCAGCACTTTCTGAGAACCTTCCCTCTGTCATCGTCCCCTGAGTCTAGGCTGTTTCTTGGTGACTTGGCTGATGCATGGAGTGTGGCTTGGGAAGCTCCAATGCTAGATCATCAGAAGTCTTATGGAGCTCTAGGAACACTCACAGCCCCGATCTGTCAGGACAAAATCCCAAGCTCATCATGCACAAGACAACGCGTGATGAGTCCCTGAAATTACATGAAAAGTGGAATGCTTGGCAGTTCTCTAAGCTGCCTCTCAGCAAGAAGTGTCAGAGGAATGAACATCATCTTTAACCTGTCAAAACACATCACTTCAAAAGCATCAATGTGATGCCCAATCTATAAGATAAAGGAATATAAAAGGTAAGCAATTTGTAATAAAATAATATGCATCTCAATATTTTGACACCTGAGGCAAAGCACAGAACACAGCATAGAAAGTATAAGACTACAAATGTAGGCTCAAACAGGTATGTGGACTAGTACCACAAACACCATGGTGCAGAGCACATCTCTATAGAGTTCCAAACAGTGTCACTATCTCCTGACTGTACTTGTAAGGTACGCTCTTAAAAACATTAGAGGGGCCGGGGAGTTAGCTCAGTGGTTCCAGCGCCTGTCTCGCAAGCGCAAGGGCCCGGTTCGATTCCCCGGTAACCACATAACAATACTGGGTGTGGAGACCCACACCCAGCAGCAACCAGTACCACATACCACAGTGCCGGGCGTGGTGGCTCACGCCTGTCATCCCAGCACTCGGGAGGCAGAGGCAGGAGGATTGTGATGTGAGTTGGAGGCTGAGCTCAGGGCCAGCCTGAACCACAAAAAGCAAGACCCTGTTTCCAAAAAAAAAAACAAAAAACATTAGAAAGTACTAATACAGCCTCAGGCATGTCCTGCATTCAGGACTTCAGAGAGCTGGAGACAGCATATTCTACCTTATCTTCCTCCTTACATAGAGCCATTACATCTGCATGGAGCAGCTACTTTTGGACCCTAAAAAGCAAATGGTAGCACTTAGATTCAAAAGAAAAACTAGATTTGAACGACCACCAAACTGGAGACAAGTTTCCTGGTTTTGCTCTTCTAGGATATCCCAGACCTGGACTTACATTAGTCTTTCTTTTTTTCAAGATAATATCTTTTTTTTTTTTTTTTTTAGGTTTTTTTTGAGACAGGGTCTCACTTTGTGGTTCAGGCTGGCCCTGAGCTCAGCCTCAAACTCACATCACAGCAATCCTCCTGCCTCTGCCTCCCGAGTGCTGGGATTACAGGCGTGAGCCACCACGCCCGGCACTGTGGTATGTGGTACTGGTTGCTGCTGGGTGTGAGTCTCCACACC
>PVIR01022782.1:0-27803 GCA_004026965.1 Petromus typicus
CAAGGAATTAATCTAAGGGACACAGTTAACTGTTTGCATTTTCCTTTTGAGCAAAGAACACAGTGAGTTCTCAGGGCTGTGTACTCCTGCTCTGAATACGGTAAAAGGTCTCCTTCTCCCTTGAGATCCTGCCTGACACAGACCCTATCCTGCAACCCAGAAAATCCAGGAAATCTCAAGAGAGGCTCTGTCAACCCCTTTGCAGTACCTGAGGAGAATGATTCCAAAAACAGTAATCAATAGAAGCTGACAAAAGTAAAGAATGGAGGTAGAGCTCAGTAGTAAAGTGCTGGTCTGCCATGCGGTAGGCCTTAGGTTTATTCCCAGGAAAGATTTGATCTTGTTGCCAAACAGATTGGGAAAGTCTAGCCATAGGGAAACACTGGCTTGAGGCTCCTCGGAAACAGGAGGCCACGGTGGAAAGTCTGTGTCCCCAGCAATAAAAATATAAGCTGAATTTTTAAATATACTTCATGAAATCTGAGAGATGAATGTAATTCCATGGTAGAAATTTCTTCACAACAGTGGCCTGATCTTCTCAGACATGATATGGTCGGGTCGCAGATGTCTCGGTCTAACACCACATGCTGGCTTGAGTTCTAGGGCTTACTTCTGACGTGTGTGTGACACGGATGAATTCCTTTGCAGCATTTAGTTTCTAGAAGTGACAAGAGGTAAGTAAGCATTTTGCTTGTTACCTTCTTTCACTCAAGAGTTACAGAGACACGTGACAGTTCAGCTTTAACTTTGGCTGATTTATTCAGCCAGCGGTTAAGATATTCTTTTAAAATGACACTTGTCATTTACCTATATTGGTTTTGGTTTTTAGTATTCAAAACACTCAAATGCCTGCATTCATAAGCCTTTCCACAAGTTTTTAGAGGTGTCCTGGGAATTTCGCTAAGCCTAGTAATTTAAAATTCTAAAGGTCAAGAAGTATATCACTGTGTACTTAAACAGGTGACCCTGCATGAGGCGAAAGGGAATTATTGATTATTCAAATCACCGATGCATGGTATATATGATGACACTGCAAAGTATTGAACTGAATTCCAGTTCAAGAAATCCTAGACTGTCTACTCACAAACCATTTGACAACAATTAAATTATTAATTTCTATTAGCTTCTGTAAAACTAAGAATATAGACAACTGTTAATGACTATTTAAACTTTCTAATAAATTATTACCTTAATAACCCTTCACTGTACAACCCTTTGGCTTTCTCTGAGATGAGAATTTGGAATATGATAGTGAGCCTCCAATACACAGCCTCCAACTTGAACTCCCATATGCTATCCCATACAGTAGGAAATTTATCTGAAAAGGGGCCATTTGCAAAGGACTTTTTACTTCCTAAGGAAAAGTCCATCTGGGACATCAAATTACTGATCAGTCATTGCTTAATGAACTTCAGATGGGAACATATGGCATTGTGTTTCCAAAAACTGCTTTCTTCTTGTTAGACTATAGCCATTACAGAAATAGAACAATTTAAATACTCAACCTTAATGGGCAAGAACCACAATGTTTTCTCCTCCGAGTAATGCTGGAAAAATTTTTTGTTGTTATTTTGCCTCCTGTTTAATCATTGCCTTATTTGTAACTGTAGTGGAGGGAAAAAGTAATTTTAGCTCTACCTTCCACAGTTCTTAGTTGGAAAGGACCCTTGTTGCAAAAGACAGAGTAACAAGGAGAAAAAGCCAGGAGTTAGATGACATGTGTATGACACATACATATGAGAGACACCTAGAGAAATTAATAAATTTGTATGAGGTCGCTTAAGTTGTTATGTTCTGGAAGAAAGAAAGGTGTTGGAGAGGCTAATCATAAAGAGGTGAAGAGAGAAAGCAATGCAAAGAAGGATAAAATTTGTTATGCAAACTTACAACAGTGCCTTCTCCCTCCACAGCAGTCTATTGATTTAGTCTTCCTCATTCTGGAAAAAAAAGAAGTAAATACCCTTACAAATGGTGATTTGCTTTCTAGATATAAATTTCCTTTATAGATAGATGGAATTTATGTGTTTTCTGAGCTCCTACAGCAGCCGTGGTTTTTCAGAATAATCACACAAAATAATCTCTATGCCAAAGAGGTGTATTTGGGGGTGACATATGCTGATCTCATGAACCAATCTTATTTTCTGAAGACTTTCCTGAACTTCTGACCATCTCATTCCAAAAGACTCAAAAAGAAATGACTTGTAGTGAAAGTTGGCACGGAATTCAGTTTAGCTGCACCAGGGAAAATAAAGAAGTCTGATGACCCAAGAGCTGTCTTCAAGACTTTAACAACAGCTTTGGGATTATATATGGAGGGAACAAAAGACGGGCCAAGGACACTTGCACAGCTGGTGGCCCTGTAAGGCCACGGTCTTGCTCATCATTATTCTGGGGCTGGTTCTGCAGTGTTGTTAGTACAAGGAAACTGGCACATGGGGTGGGGTCACTTCGGTTTCCATTATAAGGTGCTTATCTATCAGATCTGTGATCTTAAGAAAAGTTAAGGAAAGAATAAAATAGTACTTCCAAATTTCAAAATGATTTTAACTTAAGTTTTTAACTGAAACTCAAAAAAAATTGTGAAATAACCCTAACACCCTACTTCAAAAATGAGGAAACTGATGTGGCACTGCTAGTAACTGGCAGTGTCAGCACTCAAATCAAGGTCTTCCAGCTCCAAGTTCAACACTACTGTAAACCATTTGTCCCATAAGTATTTATCTTTCCATGAAGAATTCCTTTTTTAAAAATCATTTAACGTATTCAACAAAGCAAAAAGAGGCACATTTCTTGACAGAGCTTCCCAAAGCTGAAAAGTGAGGTCTCTGCTTCATGGGAAGAACAGAAACAAGAAGCAGTCCCTGCTTACCTGAGAGAAGTGGTGGTGGCATCTCAGGCGTCTGCGCTCCAAGGCAGACGCTGCCATGAGCACGCAAAGCAGCTTCAGCAACCCGATCAGACACAACAGCTTTAAAGGTCTCATTCTGATCTACTAGCAAATCAATGCTTCATAAAGTGAAAAATGCCTCTAAAGTGAAGTTGAAAGAAAAAAGTACTGCAAATACTTGGCTGAGAAGATTCTTTGAGTCATGTTAGTGCCTATCACATGGAGGGCATTTGGCATTCAACCAACAGACTACAGCAAACTTTAAACACTTGTTGACGCATAGGAAAGAAGTAAACATTGGGCCAGGGATTTAGCTCAGTGGTTCCGGCGCCTGTCTTCCAAGCTCAAGGACCCGGGTTCAATCTCCAGTAACCACATACCATCCTGGGCGTGGAGACTCACACCCAGCAGCAACCAGTACCACATACCACAGTGCTGGTGCCTGTCTTGCAAGCGCAAGGGCCCAGGTTCGATCCCCGGTAACCACATACAATACTGGGCATGGAGACTCGCCCCAGCAGCAACCAGTACCACACACCACAATGCCGGGCGTGGTGGCTCACGCCTGTAATCCCAGCACTCTGGAGGCAGAGGCAGGAGGATTGCTGGGATGTGAGTTGGAGGCTGAGCTCAGGGCCAGCCTGAACTACAAAGCGAAACTCTGTCTCAAAAAACCTAAAAAAAAAAAAGAAGTAAACATTGGTCAGAGACATGATTGGCTCACACAATTGCAGAGGCATAGAAATCCCATAGTAGACTGTGTGAAAGCTGGAGAGCCAGGAAAGACAGTACTGTGCTGCAGTCCAGGACCAATGGCCTCAGAACCTGACAAGCCAATGGTGCAAGCCCAAAGGAGAACTGTGGGGGCCGCTATCCAAACCTCAAAGGCCAAAGTCTGGAGCGCCTAGAACAGTGATGTCCAAAAGCAAAAGCAGCAGAAAAGCAAGAGAACAGATTAACTTTTCCTCTACCTGTTTGTAACGTGCCTAACCGATCACACTGCAGACAGAGTTTCTCCACTCATTCTACCCACACACATGCCAGTCTCCTACAGAAACAGCTTCACAGATGCTCCCGGAAATAATGGCTCCGAAGCTCTCTATTCTTTCCTCCATTAAGATTGCCTCCCAAGTTAACCATCATGTTGTTTCTCTCTTACTGACAGTGATATTTCATGGAAAGGGATTCCCACCCTTCAGGTAAAATATACAGTACTCTGTGATTTTAGTAAAGTAATAAATGACTTGAAATGGTTTAAGATCTGCAAGAAAATGAATAGAAAAGCATTAAGCCAGCAAGTTCAGTCCCTTGCAATCTCAAAGTCCAGGACCATTTCTCTATGGCAATGAAATGAAAACAATGAACTATAACCAACAGAAGTGTTACTGAATGAATCCTGACTAAAGGCTGGAAATGGGCACTAAAACTCTGTATTTGGCTCAAATTGTACCACTTACTCTCTCCTACCACCTTTAAGCCACCGGCCAAAATTCTTTAACAATGTGCTGATTAACTGGCCAAGTGACAGCTGTTTTTCATCCAGTACTCTTTATAGACTAGTACCCCCCAAAAAGATTTCATGTACTCATCAATATAGTTTAATAATATATTGAGTCATTTAAATATTTAGAAGTTTGGCATTTAATTTGAAAGCATAATCACTCGCTGTTGCCTTGCCTTCTTTTACTCCCTGAGCAAAGCACCAGAAATCCAGTAGGAAGTCAGTAGGCAAACGCACCAGCCCAAATACGGACGTGAGGAAGCAGAATGGCCCTGCTCAGAGTGTTAGAAACCTTGGCCAAGGACAGAGGCACGCACAGAAGGGGACTACCTATCTGCTCGTGGACGGTGCCCGCCACCAGCGTGAGAGCCCGGGCAACACGAGCGAGCACCCACCCAGAGCCAGGAGTGGGGAAGGAGGAGAAGCTCGGCTACGTGCGGGGAGTCGGGGAAATAAATTATATATGGACTTTTTCAGTTAATTCATGCCAGGTTTTCACTATCAAAGAAAAGGCTACAAGTTTTGGAGAGAGAAAACAATAAAATGAACTTAGTGGTGTTGGACTGAGCCTGAGGTGACTAGTAGGAATTAATGGATCTCAACAGATGTAAGTGTACTGTATATGTGAGCAGTACATGTATGGTGAGTATGTGCATGTCGACCTGCAGTCCTCAGTTTTCCTCCTGTGAGACGGTTTGAGATTGGTGACACTACAATGCAAAGAAGCATATCTAGCAGCCTGAGTCTTGGTTTCTAGATAGTATTCTCACACAATGTTAGCAGGAGTCCTTAGCAAAATAATTGATTGCAAGAAGGACCGAAAAAAAGTCTGAAATAAGCCTATGATATTTTATTATGCCAGAACATCAGGAAATAAAGGATAATGGAAACATGTCAAAAGATGAACCAGAATCAAATAAAATGGCTCCTGCGCAATAATCTCAGCATTAAAATAAACAATGATCATGGTGGATTTTATTCCATTGAATAAAATGGTAGGTCACAGGCCTCTAATGATATAAACAAATAAATTAATAACTCCTTTGAAGAGGAATGAGGTGTTTGCATAGCTTTAAAGCACCTCATTAGAAAGCACTCATTATTTACAGGACAAAGAACAAACTTGACTCTCCAGAAACCTGGCAGTGGCCACCTTAACCCACATATCAAAACCGGTGATTGAATAAGTCACAGTCATATACCACAGACAGGATGTAATCGGAAGAAAGCAGTGTCACTTCAGTGATGCTCCTGCCAAAGGCGAACACGTTTAATCATGAAACAAAATTAGAGTCGAATTTATGAAATTCAAGGAAAAATGGGAAACCTTCTTAAGCCTAAGAGATGTGCCAACAAAATGCAGCCCATGATTCCCAACTTGGAATAGCCACTTTCTATTATAAAGAACATAGTCTGGACAACTGGTAGACTTGGAGTACTATGTCAGTGTTAACGCCCTGATTTCAATGGCCATATCTTGGTTATATGCTTGGGTGTCTTCATTAATAATAAACTATTCTGGGGCCATGGAGGATCATGTTTGCAATTTGCTTTCTAATGGTTGGAGGGAGAAAACTTCCTTTGTACTTTTCTTCCAACAAGCTATAATTTTGTGATTGCTTCATTCATTTATTTTGTGGTATTTGAGATTGAACCCAGGGCTTTATACATGCTACACAAGTATTCTACTGCCAAACTACATTGCTGATTCTAAAATTACATGAATTTAACTTCCATTAAGTAAAACAATACATAAAATTTGCAAGACACCTGTATCTTAAATGACAAACTTGTTCTAAGCCCTGTATAGAGCTTCAGTTGAAACACACTGATTGTCATATGAGAAATAACAAATAGAGAGGAATTGAATAAATTAAACTTGACTCAGTTGTTATCCATCCCTCAAGTCACACACAAACAAAGCTGAGGAATCATTCATAGACCCCAGTTACAGGCAGCTTCACAGAATAGCAAAATGAAAAATGTTAAATTCCTCCTCCCCCGCCCCATGGACGTTTACATGCAAACATAAGAAACACACCAGTCCCCAGGCAGATCAAGAAAAATTAGAGAATTTCAGGCCTGAAGAAAACATAAGTACTTTACTTTTGTACAATGGAATTAAAGGTGTATAAACTTTTCAAAAAATATCTCTTCTATTTAATAATGAAATTTCACTGACATTTGTCTCATTACACAAGTGACTGATAATTGGTAAAAATAAAGTTACAGATTGCCTTTCCAGCTTGCCAAGGCAGAGAAGAATGTTCCAGAATGGTATTTCCTCCCCCAAATAGTTCTGATTATACTAATGTTATTTCAGCCCATATGTGATTACTGTTCACCATTTTTTCAATTGCTTTTTCTTCAGCAATTACAGTTAACTAGCACACGTCCTTGTGTTCAAAAGAGGCAATGTTGCATGGTGCAGATTGGATGAGAGTTGGGATCTGACTCTGTCACAGTCTAAGTTTTGGATAAAGCACCTAGCTTCAGTGTATCTCAGTTTCCAGTTATGTATAACTCAAGTACCATGTAAAATGATGTATAATGATCTGTTGAGCTTGTCTTTTTCATCTGCAAATTATGATAGCTTGTATCTAGATGTCCCCCAAAGCCTCAAGATCAGAGGGGGAGTTTTCAGAGGTGGATGGATCTAGGGTGTATGATAGCTGCATGAATGCACCAATTGTTTAGCATAGTTCCGGTTGGGGATAATAGGAAGGCTCCGCCCTGGGTGTGGGTGGCACCAAACAGGGAGCTCATAGCCAGAGTGGAATCCAAAGGGAAAGAGAAGGGAGACTTTGCTGCCTCCCCCTGAGATGCCATGGGCTGTCTCCACACTGCCACGTCCTCTGCCAATTTGTCCAGCCATGGAGCCAGACAACCATGGCCTGAAATCCCTGCAAACTGTGAACTGTAGTGAACTTTAACTCCTTTAACTGTAGGTGTGAGATATTTTGTCTTAGCAACAAGTAACTAAGACACAAACCAATCATTGTCTTAATTAAATTGCAAACAATTTTAATTTCCTTTCACTTTCTCATCCTGCATTTTTCATAATGCAGAATTTCTATAGACTATACATTTGCTACTTCAAGATGTTCCTAAATTATTTTACTTACTAAAGATTTTCTTAGAAGTTAACAACTTAGAGTGTATTGATTTAGAACATACGAGCTATGAAGTAAGTTATAACTATTGAATTTTTAATTTCTTCAGTATATATAATTTAGGTGCACTGTTTCATTATGTGTAAATTATTTGGAAAATATAAGCTTTTAATAATGTAGTGAAATAAAGAGAAGTTTGGTAAGTAATAAAGTGAGCTCCTCATAAGTAAACTTTCTTGAGGCACAATTTTGAAAGTGAATTCTTTAATTATGATGGATATTACTTTTCTTTTAACTAATTATTTAACTTTTGTCTGGAGTTTATTTGATTGAAATGTTTTTTTAAAAATCATCAATTTTGAGAATTTCTACAGGCTTCAAATTGACACAAACACAAAAGTACAGGTAAAATTTCAGTGATAAAGATGATTTTTATGAATAATGTGCTTGAATACCTAGTTAAGGTGTGATGATGTGGTTTTATAAACAGAAAGATGCTTGTAGAAATTTGAAGAGCAATGTCCAATTTCATTTACATATTTCAATAAATACATACAAAATACAAGAGTCAGATACAAAATCCTCATAACACTCTTACAATAACAAATGAAAGAACCCTCAAAAATAATTTTGGGGAAGTTTATTCCTATCAATTCATCTTTGAATATAGTCAAAATATTAATCAAAATGTGGTAGCCATATTAAAACAATAGAGCTAATTCCTATTCTGTACCTGCCTAGAATCCTACCAGCTGCACATGGCAAAATTACATGCACTAAAATGGTGTGTTTAATTTACTAAAATAAAAATCTTCCAAGTTGTGACAAAGCAGATATAATAAAAAGGTATTCACAATTACTAGTTACTATGGTTACTGAAACACTGGTGGGTCGGGGACTGACAAGAAATAAAACAAGACCGAATTTTTAAGTGGAAGGTATAGTCTAATCTCCCATGTGCCTAAGAGAATCTTGACAAATTTTACAATTTATATATTAATACTAAAGAAAAGAATTCTTGAAGTATAGATAGCATTTTAATTTTTCAGGGAAAATAAGAGACAGCATCCTTAATTTAAAATCTTCCAACACTGAGTTCCCATGACTGTGGAGTGTGAGGTTTTAATTTTCCTTTTTCTTACAAGGTAAAGGTCCATTTATGTTATGACAGCTCTGGGGTACAAATTAACTGAATAGTTTAAAGCAACCCGGAAAGACTTTGCCATTTAAAAACATTTGAAACCCTTAGGAAAACATGTAGATGTGGATAGAGCCTATTGAAGCTTGAAATGATTTGCAAAAAATGAAGACATAAAACCAAAAAGAGCACAAGGTAACAGACTGCACCTGGGACCCCGCCCTTCCCTTCACGTCTGAGAGGGCGGCAGCGAGCCCGGGACACAGCGCACAAGCGGCGCTTTCAAAGTACTGGATGACTCAGTAAGTGAGGGACTCGCATCTCGAATGGCCGGTCCTTTTCCTCCCAAAAGCCGGAGCAGGGCTTCTCACCCAGCGTCTCACTCAGCACTGCTCCCTCACACTCGCGGTCCAGCTCTGTGCTTCTCTGCGCTTGCATGAGCTCCTCTGACCCCGCTGAACACGGAAGCACCAGCCGACCAGGAGATGCCCTTTCTATCCTTTGATCAGCTGAGGTAAAATATGACTGTTTAGGTTTCCTCACCCTTTGGGAGTGCAGTTTAAAACATTGGTAATTTTGGTTCTCTCCAAACCAACGCATTTTTCTTCACACTCAATGCGTTGAAGATTCTGTTTTTTGCCTGATTCATAATGCTAATGAATTCTTCAATCCTTTATCAGGCATCCTTCTGTAAATGTCAAACAGAATGTAGCTGACAAGGTCATTGCCATTAAACACAAGTTCACGGACGTGCATCATTTGTGTTGACGGGAGGCCTCTTGGCTGACCTTCCAAACTCTGTTTCTTTTCCTGGGTATCATGAATTGTGTACAATTCTTACATTATTTGTCACTATATGTCCACATTTCCAAACACCTATGCATATTTGTTTGTATTTAAATCTATCCCCATAACTACTTTGTAAGTCAATGACTTTTTCTAAAACTGATTTATATCATTTTATTGTAACATTTTTCTCTATTTGTCCTCCTTAGGGATGGCCGTGGTTTGAATGGTCTGCTCACTGGAGTTTAATTGCCATCCTGGCAACATTAAGAGGTACAAAAGCTGAAACATGAGTGATTAGGTGATTAGTGACTAGGTGATTAAAGTCATTACTGCAAGAATGGGTTCTTATAAAAGTAAGTTGTAGGACCAGGGATGTAGCTCGGTGGTGCTGGACCCACCTCGCAAGTGCAAGGTCCTGAGTTTGATCTTTGGTACCACTCAGTGGGGGAGGGCGAGCTGCTTGACCTGTCTTGCTCTGGGATGAGGAAACACAAAAGCCTCCCCATGGGGGCCAGCACAGTTTCTTACAGATTGATAATCTAGTTTTACTGATCTAAAATGGTTCTGTATATATATTTATTTATGCACACACCCATATATATGCACACACATCTGTCAATCATATTGTTGACATGTAAGATACATTATTTAAAGCAACAGAACTGTAGACATTTTGGTGTCCTATAAACTGAAAAGTAAAGACTCGTGAAGATACAAAAACAAAATGCTTAACTGGTCCTTATAAAATCTTATCTTCAAAATGTTGTCGGAAACCCAGGCCTGGTTCCCCTGACAATGACAACGCAGAAGGTTGTGGAAGAACCAGATAGAGAGGGAAAGTTTGGAAGGAAGCAGAGTCTGTACTTGAATCAAAGCAAGCTTGCAAGAGAGCAGCTGCCTTATCTCTGAGAGACTGGCAGGGGAGCCGGAAACAACCCGTGTTGGCGACGAGGGTGGGGTGTTACTTTACCCTTTGTTTTCTTTTTCTTTGTTTTATAAAATGCTTCACTTCAATCTATTGCATCTGGAATTGAACAGATATATTATCTCCTTTGTCGTATGTAGGCTCATCTGCTCAGGAATCAGCTGTATATGGAACAGAATTAGAAAGTTGTCTAGGCTTTTTTTTTTTAAAAGCACTGGGTGTTGCTGTAGGAAACAAGTACTTGTGATGCTTCCTTCTCGCTCAACATCTAAAGACGAATGAGGCGCTGAAGGTAACTGCTCACCGGAGGTCACACAGCTAGCTATCTAGGGAGCAGTTTAAATCACTGCATAATCTCTCTTGTCTTAACCATTATTCCCTTGGGTTTATATTAAGCACTTTTATTTCCTTTTCTTTGAAAATTTTTAATCATGATCCAGCAACTCGACTATTTGTACAGGGCTACTTTAATTTTATAATCTGTGTTTCTGGCAGCTCCCCCGTGCCTCCACTAACTATTTATTTCTATTGTTTTATGTACCTTTCTTCAGGTATGTAATTCCAGGGTGGACTAGGAAAATCTCATCACTCTCATATTGCCCCATAGCCCATAGCTAGGTCTGCTACAGAAAGTCATTCTGCTGTCACGTCCTCATTAGATCCCAAGCTTGAAACCCAGCCTGACCCCAAAACTACCTCATGCCTAAAACAGCACCATAGGCAGTGAGTTCTCAGCCACTTCCCACAGTGAATAAACATTTAGAAATCAGGACTGTGGAGCCAGGGATTTAGCTCGGTGGTACAGCTCAAGGCCCTGACGTCAATCTCCAGTACCAAAAAGAGAAAGAGAAAAAACATCAGGATTTGTATGGGAAAGCTTAGGGGGAACAAGGGTAGAATCATTTAGTCTGGGTCTTGCAGGTGTTAGGCTGAGGCCAAAACCACTCCTAGACTAATACTCAAGAGAAATTTTTTTAACTCCATCCAAAATCCTGTGCACAAATACTTACAGCAGCATTATTTGTAATAATCAAAAGTTGGCCACAACTCAAATGTTGGTGAGCTGATGAATAGTAGTCTCTTACATGGAATACTATTTACCTGTAAGAAGGAAGGATGTAGTAATGAGTGGTAGGACATGGACTGACCTGGAGAACCTTCAGCCAAGTCAAAGAAACCATCACACAATATATGATTCCATTTATATGAAAATGTTCAGAATAGAGACTGTACACAGACAGCATATGAGCTTAGGGGGGAGCGGATGACAAGGCAAGGGAATTTTTTTTCCCTGAGGGCTGATAAAAATGTTGTAAAATTGATTATACTGATGAGTGCATGAAGTGATCAAATGCATGGCAAATACATAATTTTTTAAAAATGTATTTTAGTAAAAGACAATTTGCTATTTATCTCCCCTCAAGATACTCAAAACATACCCTCTTCAAACACACTTCTCTCATTTTGGAAATGTGTCTTTTACTGTAGTAAGTCTTGTCCATGTAAACATTCATTGGTGGGGGATTTAGCGCAGGTGGTACCACACCTACCATGCAAGCACAAGGGCCCAAACCCCGGGAGTACACACACACACACACACAAAAACTGAACTTAAACATTCATTGTATTTTTCAATCACCCCTCGTACTTGTCACTATACTTAAGACTATTGACCTGTATACTTTAAATGAATGAATCCTGTGGCATCTGGAATATGTGTCTATGCAACTGAAAGGGAGGAAAGGACAGAGACCAGGACAGCTCAGATTACAGGACCCGCGGAGACTCCGAGCAGGTTGAGTCACGCTGGGCGCTTGCTCCAGATTTCTCAGCAGGGTCTCACTGTTCCCTCACCCGTCTCTAAATTCACTAACATTCGGTCTGCTTTGGCCACCTGTCCCACAGTGACCTCTCCTGTGTCATACACAGTCACCAGAGGAACCAGACGACTAGTCCTCATCAACCAAGTTCATTTCTGCCACACCGAGATACATGTACTGTACTGAATGCCTGTGAGGAGCCGAGCACTTAGCAGACATTGTCTCTAAGCCTCCTGAGCACACCAAGAAGCAGACTGTACTACGCTCATTTTTTACATGAAGAAAGGTGAGCTTTGTTAGCCAGCTCCATGTCACCACGTGGGAGCTGATGAACCCAGTCTAACACGTGGCCTCTGTGGTCTCTTTGAAATGTGTGTCCTTTATCTAATGTAGGAGACAGAGAATCATACAGCCATTGAAAGAGATGGTAAGAGGAGGGGCAGAGGCCGAGGAGACATAAAAAGCATCAAGTGTTGTGCACACGTACCAATGGCCCACATA
The DNA here is from genome assembly GCA_004026965.1 of Petromus typicus. Taxonomy (NCBI): domain Eukaryota; kingdom Metazoa; phylum Chordata; class Mammalia; order Rodentia; family Petromuridae; genus Petromus; species Petromus typicus. The sequence goes on from PVIR01022782.1 coordinate 12,675, forward strand.
GTGAGTGCAGTCATTATGTACTGCATCCAAACACTGGGGTGCACACCTGTGATCCCAACACTCGGGAGACTGAGAAGGGAGGATTGCTGTGGGTTCGAGCCAGCCTGAGCTATACACTGAGTTCAAGACCAGCCTGATCTACGTAGTAAGATTATGTTTCAGTAAACAGATGAACATCTTTCCTTATGTACTGCAAACATGCGCTTTAGAAAAATGTTCAAAAGAGAGTATAACCCAGGTGTGGAGGCACGTGCCTGTGAACCCCTGCTTTCTGAGGGGCTGAGAGGAGGATGACAAGGTCCAACCCAGCCTGGGTGACTAGTGTCTTAGCAAGACCTGACTCAAAATAAAAATAAAATAAAAAGGATCATTGAAAGAAAGACCTGGATTCAATCTCCAGTAGTGAAAGAGAGAGAGAGAGGCCATAGAATGCCTGAGAAAGACAAATAACCTCACTCAGTGCTCCAATAAACTCCAGTGCCTGATAATCTTGTGTTAAAATCCAACGCTAATGATCTGGACAATGACAAACAGGTCTCCTGGCTCTGGGGTTACTCATGTTGCCCATGTGAAGAGAGAGCTTTTAAATCTTGTTCCAGCTGAGCAAGCAATAGTGTGCAGGTCAATTTCTTCTGACAGAGACCTACACTTCGGCTCCTTAAGGAACCACAACGTGGTGCCATCTATGAAGCCATACTTATTTTGCTGTGCTGGAATATTGTGTCAAATTGCTTTCTCCAACTCTCCAGCATGAACAGGGAAGGATACGCACAGGCCTTTCTTCTTACTGCCATTGTCGTCTGCAAAAACGTCTGAGGGCACCGCTCCTTTGCCGTTCCTCTCTGCAGCCCCCTTGGAGCTCTCTTCCCTAGACGCTGTCCTCAGCCCGCCTCCATCTGACAACTCAGCTTCAGACCATTTGGGCAGTCAACTGGCCACTTTCTCTTCACAGAGTGCTCCAAGAAAGGCAAACTCCTTTTTGTTTATTTAATTCTGGAATCCAAAATGCAAGGTCAATAAATCAAACTCAGCTTTGCTACCACTTACATGGTAAGCAATTGTCCACTTTCTCATTTTCCTTTACCTTCCAAATGCAGTTGCCTCAACTTTCAGAAAGAAGAAAAGATCACTTGCACCTGACGGGAATAAGTGTACAAATTAAATTATTAAATGAACACACAGAAAATGGAAACAGGGACCTCTGGAAGCTGAGGCTGGACTGGATTCCCAGGAAGCGCATGCCAGATTAACCTCTATTAGGGAAATGCGACCAATACGGCATTTTTGAACTTCAGCCGAGCAGATGACTACGGCTCACGCGATACTTCTCTGGACAAGCTAGATAGGATTACATAAGAACATAATTACATGTAATCACACCCGGTTGATAAAGATTGAATGTGTGACAGTATGTTTGTATTCTGAGAGGAATGCTCCTTAGACAGTACACAGCACAACACCTCCTCCATCAAGATCTCCACTGTCCACTGCACAGGAGGCCGCGGGCACTTGAAATGTATCTGCTCAGAACAGAGATGTGCGTTGTGCATAAAATGCTCACAAACCTGGAAGGTTAGTAGTGGGAAAAAGGCTGTCAAATATCTCAGCACTAAATGTGACAGTGATTACACATTGAAATACACTTTTTGCCTATGCTGGCTGACCTAAAATGTATTATTAAAATTAAATTTGCTCCTTCCTTTTCTCTTTAGAGAGGTATGAAACAGCTTTACGGTGATGCAGTTGGTATTATATCCCTATTAATTGAGCTGAGTTAGACAGGCCTGGTAAGCCTCATTGTGTCTTCTAGTCAGTTTGCGTTTGCTGCCCAAGAAGTTGAGTTCCTGGCCCGTTCCTCCCCGACAGCCTCGAGCTGGGGTTCCACTCAGACCCCGTCTCCTGTCCCTCCACAAGTGCTGAGTCCCTCCCGTTTACTTTGTGGTTCTCATGGTCCTTCAGCAGCAAAGCTCTCTTTTTCCTCACTGTTCTGCATATTTCCTCCATGCTCTCACTTCGTCTCAGTGGTTCTCAGACCCATCTCTATTTGAGAATTTCCTTGTATATTTTAAAAAGATCAATACCCAAGACCTATTTTCAAAATGTTTATTACAGCTAAGCCTAGTAGCACATATCTATAATTCCAACCCTTGGGAGGCTGAGGCAGGAAAATCCCTGCAATTTGAGCCCAGTCTGGGGTACATAGTGAGTTCAAAACCAGCCTGAATTACATAGCAAAACCCTGTCTCGAGCCCCAGTCCCCCCAAAAGTTCAACAGCATCTAGCTTTCAGGAAGAGGCTGCACAGTGTGAACCACTCGTTTGCCCGGCTCTGTTTTTCCACCACTCAAAGACTGCATTCTTGTCCGTGAACATGGTCAAGAGCACGCAGCAGTTTGCCCGGTACCTGTAAATCAGGAACTACTGACCTAACCGGATCTTGAAAGCACTCCAGCAGTCCCACCACTTTTCTATTGTCCATCAATAGCTCTGTCTCCCAAACATAGTTTGTGCTGCCTTAATCCATTCTGGGTCGTCTTAGAATAATAGTCGATTTATAAAGAAAGAAGCTCGTTTCGGCTCATGGATCCAGCATCCGGGAAACCTAAGGTCAGGGGACTGTGTCTGGTGAGAGCCTCCTGCCACCAGCAAGGCAGAAAAGATGAAAAGCAGGTGGTGTGTGTGGAAAAGTCGAGGCATGAGGGATGGCCTTGCTTCTTGGCATGCACTGTCTCATGGTAACTAATCCTTCTTCACAACCCAACCTCCTCGTAAAGACCCCACCTCCCACGTGCGCCACACTGAATCACATTTCAACCTAAGTCTTGGAGGGAGCGAAGCACATTTCAACCGAGTATGTGCTTTTCCTCAAAGTCCTAAGTCCTACGCTGCCCATGAGCTTGCATCCCCATTAAAAGAAAAAGTAGAGGACATCACTAAGTACCTTTGCCACACTCTCACCACCACACCCACTAGCAACCTGTGTATGTGTCCATACAAATGTCCACCTCCCTTTGTGATGCATCTCAGGACTTCAATACCACATACAGCTAACGGCTTCCCCAGAAGACAACACAGCTGTAGATGATGGTCCTTTCTAGGGTCATCTGCTCTCCCTCTTGCATTTTGTGTGTTATTTTGAAGCGCTTATCTTCTCTAGGACATCGTTCTAATAATGTCCCCTCTCCTGCTTTGTCAGTTTTCCTTTGTTACTGAATCATTCCCCTTGCACATGGTTATATGGTAATTAAAGAAAATACTAGGTTTGGTAGTCCACATTAGGCACCACACAATTTATTTGCCCATTTCCAGAAAAAAAAAAAAAATCCATAAAAGACTACTCTTGCTTACTAAGTCTCTTCCCCCATTCTCTCCTGGACCCACCTCAATCACACGTCCATCCCTACCACTCCCTGACCCTGCTCTGCTGGTCATTCTTATGAGATACTTCCCTGTGTTACGTCAAGTGAGGGCTTCATCTTCCTTGATACATCTGCAGCCCTAAGATCCTAGTAGTCATTCTCTCCTCTTGAAATACATTGACACGTCTTCTTTCAAATCATTCTTTCTTGCCCTTCATGCTTCCCTTGCTGCTCTTTCTGCTTGACTTTGTTTTCTGCTGCTCACCCTACCAACCTCACAACTTCCAGGTACCCCCACCCCCAACTCAGGGCTCTATATCTTCGCCCTGACCGCTCCTCTGAATGTCAGAGTAATGTATCCAACAGGATCTCAAACTCAAAGATGAGTGAGCATCGTAAACCTTACATGTCCGAATTAAACTTGGCCCTCCCCACTAAAAACTGCCATTCCTACAGTCTTAGCCACCCTCTCTTCCAGTTGTCATAATAAAGCTTCAGCTTATCCTCAGCTTCTTAAGTATTTGCACTCTCCTCCATTACAGTTCCTGTTTATCCACCAATCCTTCAGGCACGAACTTTCAATTATATTCCCAAACTTCTCTCTTCTCACCACATCCTACCTACATGTAAATTTTGGCAGAACTTTCTTATTGTTTTTCTTCTCTCCTTGACTCCCTGTGGACTACTTTCAATACAGAAGCTGTAGTGATCTCTTTAAAATATCAGCCAAATTAAGCCCTGTGTCTGCTCAAAAGTCCCAGTGCCTCTCACTCTGATCCAAATACTTAAAATGACCTTCAGGAACCTACACCTTTCATCTCAGTAATAGTCTACAATACAGTACAGCATGTACATTACAGTACCATGGACCAGGTGGCTTACACTTGAGAAAGTTGTTTATTCACAGTTCAGAAGGCCAGAAGTCCAAGATGGAGCTGTCAGCATGGCTAGCTGCTTCCTGGCTTGCAAGTGGTTTGTTTCATTGGCTCGCATGAGCTTGCCTTCTCCTCAGTCTTCACGGCATGGTCTTCCCTTGTGCATGAAACTGTGTCTTGATTTTGTCTTCCTGTGCGGACAACAGCTATACTGAGTTGAGGCAAATCCTAATGATCTCGTTTTAATTGGGTTGCCATTTTTAAGGCCCTACTGCCAAACATGGTCACATTCTGAGGCCTTAAGATTTAAGGCTCCTGTGGGAGTTTGAAGGGAAGATAGTTTATCTCTCCATTCCCCCCTATTCCTTCCACTTAAACCTCAAGGGTGGCCTTATTCAAACATATCAGACTCAGCCTCGCCTTAGGAACTGTTATACAGTCTGAAATCTTCTTATCCCCATTAGCCGAAACTCCTCCTTTCTCACTTCTGTTATATATTTGCTTCAAGGTCACTTTGTGGTGGCTTCTTTCCTGATCACCCTAAATATGGCAGCAAGCCTTCAACCCCCACGCATATCCACATTCTCCAAATCCTTTTATTCAGCTTAATTTTCCTCTATAAGCTGTATTATTGTATGCCACACTGGATTTTCCTTTTTTTTTTTTTTTTTTTTTTTTTTTTTTTTTTTTTTTTGAGACAGGATCTCACTCTGTAGATCAGATTGGCCTTGACTCCCCATGTAGTCCAAGCTGGCTTCGATCTCATGGCAATCCTCCTGCCTCTGCCTCCCAAGTGCTGGGATGGCAAGCATGCGCCACCATGGATGTTCTTATTTGTATACCTAGACTCCTTAAAGCATCTGTCAGTGTAGTGTATGTTCATTAAATATTTGCTGAGTTAATGGACACATAGAATATGGTCATTTACAGAAAATAATACAAAGTTTAGCATCAATGAATTGGGTAACTGAATTCTATAAAACACAAATCAGAAAAATCAGATGTTTAACTTTGAGAACAGAAGCCCGAGAAATCACTGGATAACTGACACCATTTGTGAAGCTAAGGAGTGTGGCTGAAAGCAAAGTCATTCTTTGCATTTAGTCTTACTCTACAATGCAGAATAGAGACTCAGGGCCAGAAGCGAAGAGAAGGTAAAGTTTAGCTCAGTATAACAGCACCAATGTGAATGCAATGTGTCCCTGAGGTTGGCTCCTAGTAACAGAAAACAAAGTGGCAGCTATGTAATTATCTGAAGAATACTGCAAGAGACACACCTGCCTCTGTAGGAAAATCAAACAATTTTGCTGTTGTTGCTGCTGTTTTGAATTTTTTTTTTCTTTTCTTTAGATTAAGTCTCAATCACAGGTCAGACTGGCCTTGAACTCATTATGTAGTCCAAGTTGACCTTGAACTTGTAGCAAGCCTCCTGCCTTGGCTTCCCAAGCGTTAGGATTACAAGCTTGCATCACCATCCCCAGCAAACAAGTGACTTCTGAGAATCCAAGATTCTAAAGAGATAATCCACTTATAAATGAAGACAGATGTTAACGTTTCCCAAAGTTTGGCTGGTCTCAGTGTCCCCTTATTTCTATGAGTCGGGGCTGGTGAGAGGGCTACACCCAGAAGCAAACAATAGAGCGAGATCAGGAGTCAGGGAGGCTAGGGACAAACTTTGCCAACAATACACACTCGTGCCCATGTTTAAATTTCTGCACTTCTCCGTCTCTGCTAAATTTTCATCAAATTAAACCCTTGGGCTAAATGACTACTCTGTTCCCATCAGTTCTAATTCTAGAGCTTCTAATTCTAGGTTCTTCTAGAGCTTCTAATTCTAGGTTCTTTCTAAACTCGCAGGCACAAAGGAAATCGGTAAGGAGTCCCGACATTTGCAAGGCATGTAGGAGGGCAGGTGCTTTTATATGTTGAGGGTAAAGGAGAATCAGGTTAAATCAAACCCTTACTTCCTGCGAGAGTTCAAACAAGAGAGGAGAAAGACTTCCGCGTCTGGTGTCCAACATCTCGTCGGGCGTGTGCACGAGGAGCTCTGAGCCTGCAGTTTCAAGCTGAAACCTTTATTTATTCCGATAGAGTTATTAGAACCCGAGACAGCAACTGCTTCTCCCTCCCACGGGACCAGGAAAGTGCTAAGTGCTGCTGCGCCGGGCTCGAGGACAATGAATCTTGCACTGAATGATTAGCGCCGAAGACTAGTCACAAAAACAACTAGGCCGGTTCGTGAGAGATCGCACGTCACTGAGCCGGCCTGAGCCTCTTCGTTTTGGATGATAAAATATCTTCCTCGAGTATTTCCTAGGTGTTGAGTTACTGAGACCAGTTCGAGAGTTAAAGCATAGTTTCTGTTGATTGGTCTTTTGCTCGGGCTGGTCTGCAAACAGCTTTGAAATGGTTTGGAATTTGTGTTAGAAAAGCACCAATGTTGATAGGAGCTGATTTTTTTTTTAATTTCCTAGTAGCTGGCATATAATTGAGACTAAACTGATACAACAGACCCACCCATGACTTGTTTTCTTACATAGGTTAAAAAAAAAAAAAAAACAACCCTAGTGTTATAGCTGATATTTTCTGGAATTTAAAGTAGAGCTCATGCTAGAGCTGTAGAATTATGTGAAAACAGGGTTTGAGTTGTTTCATTTTCTTGCTTTTTCCTGCCGTACTTGACTCCTCCTCCGAGGGGAGTTAGTGCCTCTTTACCAGGCTTCACAAACACCACAACTAGGTGGCTCTTCCGACCCCTGGCCCTACGAGGCTCAGATAACAGAATCTGCTTCCACCAAAAGTTGGAAAATAGAAATGACAACATTACTCTTGGTGCTCCGATCCCTCAACCTCTTAGTTATTTTTCTTTTTGTTACGATAATGAATGCTGACAGGGCGACTTGACACCATTAGTGTAACTGAATTTTTCAATAGGGACTAACACAGAAAAACTATGGAAATGCAGATTTATTTTCTGACCCAGAGAGTTCTGTATCTCTTCATGCCCTTGCTCTCCATGTATACTTTATGAGAAATGCCAGCAAAGGCTCCTCTCCAGATTAATCGCGTTGCTGCCTCCTTCCACCCTCCCCCAACCTTTCACCTGTCTTCCCAGGGGTCCTGGCCAGTCCTGAGGACCTCTCCTTGGATAATTAAAGGCAGCACAATGAACTCAGCTCTTACCCTGGGGCTTATCTTTGTAAACTTAGCAACATTCCTTTCTTTTCTCATATGACATTTTAAAAAGAAGTGATCACAATGTGAATTGGATTCTCTCCCATTTCTTCCCCAAACTGAGAAGCTGGTCATATACTTTCACATTTGTATAAAAAATATGCAAAGGCTCTAATCCAGTATCTTTCATATAGAACTCATTTTAACTCCTACTTTAAATTTTCAGGATGCTTTTTATGGCACACGATGCCCCACCTCAAAATGTCTGTCAGCCTAATATTTTTACTTTCCTCCTTTATTAATTCATTTTCAAGGTCGTGTGTGGAAACACAACAGGATTTAAAAAAAAAAAAAAAAGCTCATTTACTTTGATTAAAATTTACACTCTAAACCTTCATTTCTACAAAGAACCCAAGCATCGTGCAAAAACGAAACTCAGGAAAGGAGAAGAACCATCACACTCGAGCTACTCTCTTTACTATATCTTTGAGTTTCAAAGAGTGGCAGATCTCCTAAAATATGTGTCTAATTTTTTTCAATTAAACTTATGTGATTATAAAACTCTTTTCATGTCTACTTTAAACATCTTGTAACATACAGTTCCGACACAGCCGAGAGGCACCACGAGGGTACAGAGCAAGCTGAATCCTGGCCCCTCACTTGCTACTCATTGAAATGAGTGTTTTTTTCTGGGCCATTTAGGGACAGAAATGCCATTTTTGCTGTAATCCATGATTCTTCATTTGTACCTACGGATAACTGAGGTTCTTAAGTGGCTACGAGCAGAACAAAGCTCGACATTCATTTGTACCCTTCACTGCTGTCAGTCTTGCGTGAGGTCTCCTCCCAGCTCCGGATGAGTGTCTGTTGATTATTTACAAAGTGTCTTCTGAGAAGCCTGCTGCCTGAGGTTGATTGGCTTTGAATTCAGACCATCTTATCTCCCTTCAAGATGGAAGACACTAACAAAGTGGCTTACTGGGACATGCAGCTATAGGCAAAGGTCTGTGGCCATTGGCCTGATCCTGTGATCACCTGGATCCCAGGAAAGGAGGAGGCTCACTTGACTGAGACCAACATTGGCACAGATAACCTTCCCTGGGCGTGAAATCAACCCTCAGAGGCAAAGATTCTACAGCTATGACGTCAGTGCACTGAAATAACAGTCAGCCAGACCTCAGCCCACAAGTTGATCAAAATGCTGGCCTTTCATCTGGACAGGGGACCAATGTGAATCCCTTTCTGACCATACCTTCTCCAGAAACCTAAGTTGGAGATCTTTCCTTTTTTCCCTTTGACTTTTCAATTAAAGCTTTTTCTATAAACTTGCGCTTCAGTTTTAATTTCCATTTCTTTTAAAGACAGGGCCTGTGTTAGCCAGGAACAATACTACAAAACCATGACTCCATAGCACATGACTTGGAAATTCTGCCAGAAAATGTTATTCTCCATTTCTCAAAATTTATTATCCTAATGAATTTATGCATTGGAAAATAACATTGATGTGGAAATATAATTCAGTGCTTTCTCACATCATGCTGCAGGGTTGATGCTTAGTTTTATGTGTCCGTCTGAATAGGTTAAGGAATACTCAGACAGCTGGTGAAACATTATTTCTAGCTGCATCTGTTAGAATGTTTCTGGAATAGATTAACATTGGAATCAGTAGGCCGGCCAGAGAAGACTGTTCTTGCCCACGTGGGTGGGCCTTATTAAACCACTGAAGGTTGGCACAGGACAGAAAGGCAAAGGAAGAACAAATTTACTCTCTTTTCTCAAAGTAGGACATGTCTGTCCTATCCTTGGAAATTAAAGTTCCAGTTTCTCAAGCCTTTGGGTTCTAGGACTTTAATCAGTGATCACCCCATTTCTTCGGCACTAGGACTCAGATGACACCACTGGTTTTCATAGTTCTGCAGCTTGTACAAAAAAGATTGACTTTCATAATTTCAAGAGCCAGTTTTTGTAACAAATCTATATTCATATGTATATTCATATGTATATGCATATGTATATTCATTCTATATTCATATACATATGAATCCCAAATCCTAGGTCAATCTCCAAGTGCGCACTGTGACCTTATTGAGTGAGGAATGCAGAACATGCTTCTAACATGTTATTAAATTCTCCTCTGTAATTTTCAAGGCACATGCTGAGAATATATCACCCGTTATAATGGAAAACAGCCAGAGAGTGACACCTCCAGTGTTCATCTACATCATCATCATGAGCTTTCCTTCAAGCTTTATTTATCTAAGCCACTTCCTACCTATGTACTTCTGATCCAAAATACAAACAAACTGAAAATTCAATTTATTGTTGATCTCATTCACAGCAAAGTTGCCAAGGCACCTTTCTCTTTTCTAGTTCAGCATCACAATTACAGGCATCACACAAGAGCAGGGCCTAAAAGTTCTTTCCACTTAATGGCTCCCTCCTCGTTAGCAAAAGGGAGTAAGACCTCAACAGAGTCGTGCGGACTCACCCACAGGACCTGTCTGTGGTGTGCAGTGGCTCTGAGGCACACTTTACGAGTTACGTCCTGCCATATTTTTTAAATTAATGTTTCAGACTCCTGTTGGTCATCCTCGGAATCTCAGATGTTCCTCCTTCTGGATCCCAACGATTTTTTTTTATCTTTTGAATCTTCCCTACATGTTGCCACCAGCAAATCTTTTCTAGAGGTGTCAAAATATGTCAGATGGTGACTGAAACGCAGAGGGTGGGTTGCCCACAGTGATCCACTCCCTCTGCTTCAGTTCCTCAGGCCTTTCAGCGCTCAAACCTCCCCAGCAACCAGCCCCTGTTTACATATCCCAGCAGACGTACTCTTCGTGCGCTTCCGAGTCCCTCTTCTCTATGGCCTTCTCTCCTATTTTCTTTACTAAAATTACTATCAGATACCCTGAGGCTGGGGAATCCTCCTCATGCTGCCTCTAATTCATCCTTCCTAGTCCTACAGGTCTTGAGCTCTAATTTCCTTTTGATGAATTCACAAATATGTATGTGTGCAAATACTTTATACCATATTGTACTCATTAATATATGTCTTCCTTTTCCTCCCAAACATTTCTTTCACTTAAACATAGGCTCTTCAAGAGGAGTAAATATAGGAGGGATTTTAAAATCTTATATACAGTAAAAGTATAAGCAATTTTTGTTCAATACCACCACAAGAATATTTCCATTTCTGATAATTATATTTATTTTAACTGGGATAAATCTTGCATAAGACAGGAAGAGTTGGTTATGGCACACTTATTTGTTGGCTGTTTTATATGTTTGTGAGGTGTTATTTGCTTATGTGACTTATTTCTAAATATTCAAGGCTTGTTGCCTGTAATCTGCTGATCCTCAGGCTTAGGAAACAGCTTTCTGCTTACAGACTTCATTAGATTTTTGAATGCTGAGTTACTCATCGCAGTTTCTAGGACTTCTCTGTCCTTAAGCATAATATGAATGACAATCCCACATATAACTGGAAAAGCGACAGCGATCTAGTTACCTTGGAGAATAACACACCCTCAGTTTCACAGTGTTACGTATTAGCAATAGCTCCAGGCTCCACCAGTTCTCGGTAAGAGCTGTGTCTTCCTGCAGCTGCCCCAGGGAGGCCACACGTCATGGTCCTCCTTTCTGGAAGACAAGCCCAGTGTAATCTTTCCAACTCCTTTGGCAGGCAGCTTTTCCAAGCACAGTGCCCTCTGCAGACAGGATGCAGATCTGGCACCTACCAAGCACACGTGCTTGGGAGTGGTCAGTTTTTCCTAATTATCAGCCTGCTAGATAGGGTTCCATCTTTTTCTCTCCCAATCAAGAGAATAGAGTGGAATAGTCCAAATAAGAATCGACTGATGGTGAACTTGTCATTTACTTAAAAAAAGAACTCAGAAACTTGGAAATTTTATTAACAAAACATTGCTTAAGAATCCAAATAACACTCACTTGAGAGCCAACGTGCCTTTGCCAAAAATCAGAGCCTGGTCATTGTGACTTCTCCTCTTAAGGGAACTGGTTTGTGTGGTAAACAGACGCCCAGCAAAGTGACCTCTCTGTTCCTCACCACACACCTGACAAAGGCAGCCGTTTTCAGGACCAGAGGCTGCGGTCATTTCTGTAACTCTTTCCAAAGCTGTCTGTCAGCAGTCAGACTTCCTGGAAGCCTCAGTTCTTTTCCATAACCTATCACTACACAACCTTCGGAAGCTCTCAAAGGAAGAGAATCCATGTGAATCCCACAGATTCCATCAAAGCTGCTGTTCCTGGATTGATGTGTACACTCTCGACATCTGAAGTTGATATGTATAGACTATTTCTCCTCTCTTGTTCTTCCTTTTAATTTCATAAAATGCAAGATCTTTTATCTGAAGCCTTCACAGCCTTGGGATTGCTACCATTCCTCAGACAAGAAAGCAAGCCACTTCCCAGGGAGGGTCCCTGGTTAAATATTTGAGTTTGTGGTTCATACAGTTACTAGTGAAATACCCAGACTTCTTTGTAAAATATGATCCATTTGGTCAGAAAGCTGTCTCTAAAGTAGTTTTGTGTAGTGCTGGTAGAGTACTAATTTTAAAAGTACTATATTGTTTGAAGAAATGTGAACACTGTATAGATGCATCATTGAAGTAAGTACTCAAAAAATAAAGAAAAAGGGTAAATAAACTCTTATTTATTCGCAGGTCCATTAGATTAAATAGGGTTACTGTAGGTATGTTCACTGCTAACTCTAGATTTAAGTATGTGTTTTGGCTTATGTTGAGATGTCTCCTGGAAGCTTCATGTGCTCATAACTGGGGCTTTGGGAAGTGGCTGGACCATGGGTATGTGATGCTGGATGAGTCCACTGATGGGCTCATATCTGGTGTGATGCAGGGAGATGGGGCTGGTGGGCGGAGGTGGGTCTCTGAATGGTTTGTATCCCTCCTTCTCCTTTGATCCTGCCCCACTTCCTGTCTGTCGTGCCACGTGCTTCCACCAGTTGGCTTTGCCCTCCAGCCAGCAGACTACAGACTGAAAGCTCTTCTAACTGTGAGTCAGAGCTAACATTTCTTCCTTTAATTTGTGGGTGTTGAGTACTGTGTCCACTAATGAAAAAGTAACTAACACAGAGTTTCTTTATATCTCTTCACTAAAAAGAAAGAAAGAAATACTGACATTAAAAAAAAAAAAAAAAAAAGACTGGTCCACCATCGGGAGAAAGTATTTTATTTTGAAAAGCTGTAGATACCAAAAGCTATAGTCAAGATAGATATATTAATTTTACTCTTCTGTCTGGAGAAAATAGAGAAGATTAAAAATTTAATTCAGAATCTGCTGCTAATCAGTGAGAAGAAAGTGACGTTAAGTCCTGGAAGGGAAGACAGTCTCCAGGAAGAATGTGAAAAAACTCTCAGATCTATCAGAGCCTGGCGCTGTGGCTAAGAAACAGCACAGTAACACCCCTAGCACTTCCATAGAAGGAGTGGTAATTCCCAGGACTCCTGCAGTCTGGAAGGACCAAGCAATCCAAATATTTAATGAAGAGACAGCAAAAGAAACCAGCCTGGTTATGTAGGAAGCATTCTGATTCAGAAACACATGGACAGAAGCTGGGTTCCATGCCCTGCGATGCATCAGAGGGTAGCTTTAAATGCGAGGATAATTTGAGGGGCTCTGTTATGCACTAAATGATACTCAGTTCATAGTCCATGTGCTGAATCTCTGAATCTCTCCTTCAGAACATGACTGTGTTTGGAGACAGGGCCTTGAAAGAGGTAATTAAGTTAAAATGAGATAATGAGGGTGAGAACTAATCCAAACTAATTAGTATTCTTATAAGAGGAAATTTGGAAACAGAGACATCAGGGCTGGAAGGACACAGAGGGACAACCATATGAGGACACAGTAAGAGGACAAAAATGTTCATCCACAAATTAGGAGGTAGGGTTTAGAGGAGCCCAATCCTACCTGCACTTCACCTGGGAGAAAAGAAGTTTCTTCTCCTTGAACTCTGCTAGTCTGTGGTATTTTGTTATGGTCAGCTCTAGGAAAGAAATGTAGCTTTTAAACGTTAATTCAAGTTTAAGAATTAGCAATATTGTCCAAGAGAGATGCAAACAGCCATTTTATTTCTTTTCAGAATCTGGTAGTCATGGGGAGGGCCAGCCAGCTGCGTGGGAATCAGAATGTGGTCATGATGCACGCCAGAGAAGGTAGCCCTCTCTAAGTATCATTTCCTTTTTATGTGTTTTTAAAAATTGACTTTATTAGTACATTTTTATACAGACATTATAATCACATTCAACAAAGAAAATTTGTACCTGTACCTTACACATCTTGATTCTTACCTTTTCCCATTCCTCTGCCCTCCCTGCAACATTCACTAACTTTATTCATAAGCTTTGTTTCCTGTTTTTTACTATCAAATTTTTTCTTTCCCTTCCTCACTTTCCCCTACCTACACTTTTCCTTTTCCACATTTTCTTCCTATTTCACATTACCAGCCATATATTTTGGCATTCATTTATAACGTCTGTTTTTTAAACTAGAGAAAAGATAGGGTATCTGTGACCTACTTATTTTACTTATGAGTATGTCCTCAAGGTACATTCATTTGAGTATAAATAATTCAAGTTTATCATTCTTTATGGTAGAGCACCACTCCATTTTATTAAAAAAATAAATAAACACATTCTCTTTATCCAATATTCCATTAATAGGCATTTGAGCTGTTTCCAAGATCTAGCTATTACAAACTGAGCTGCTATAAACATAGGTACATATATATTTCTGTGATATGATTCTTTTAATTCTTTCGTGTATATTCAATTTCCTCATTCCACCAAATGATCTTTCAGATCATAACTATCGGTCATGGATAATGAAGATCAGATCAGTGACTGGACTATATAGCGAATTGTAGTTACTTGACATATGAGTCTGCTGTATTTCCTCACTATCAAATTCATCCGTTGAAGTTGCAATCTGTCAAATCCTCAGATAGGGATGATATTTGGGATAGGTTATTCAAAGAAGTAATTACACGGAAGAGGTTATTACAGAAGCTTTTTGTTCAGTGAAATGAGTATTTATTAAAAGAGGAAATTTGGATACAGACATACACAGAGGAAAGATGCAAAAACAAGGAGAAGGTGGCTATTGACAAACCCAACAATCTTTAGAAAGTATCAACTCTTCCAACACCTTGATATTGAACTTTGGCCCCTAGAATCATAAGATAATAAGTATGTGTCATTTTATCCACTGTCTCTGGGATATTATTTGTTTGTTTTGTTTTCTTTGTGGCTCAGCTACAGCGCAGCCCCAGCCTGTGGAATTTGGCCATGGAAATTCCAGCAAGTTAATGCATGACTGGTCTTCTGGCTCAGACTTACAATGGCGTCTGGTGATATTAAGGGGACACAGATAACAGCTTAAACAGAAGATTGTAGAAACGACTTAGTAGAAACTATTTGGTAATTGTGACCAAGTTGAGTTCACAAAAGGAAGCAGCTACCAAAAAATCAAATGCAACATCAAGCTTCACCCACAGACTGACCAGAACTCTTTCAGAGTGTTCACCATGCAGCAGCGCCTAGAAACCACGCCATCTACGTGACTATTCGAGGAAGTGCTTGGTGTGGTGATGTAGAGGCCCCAGCAAAGCCTCACATGCTCACGGGCGGAGCGTTTGGAAAGTGACTGGGTCATGGGGTATGATGCTCATCGGTATGGATCAGT